>JAOEHY010003749.1:0-16414 GCA_025447955.1 Psilopsiagon aurifrons | reverse complement strand
CCCCATGGCCACCCTTGCCCAGAAATCAGCTCCTGTTCCCAGCAGCTGGAGGTGCCTTTGCCCTCGAGCCTCCAGCCTGAATCATCCCTTGTTTACTGCTGCGGGAAAGGAAAAGCAAAGTTTGGCCAAAGCACCATCAAGAGAGGTTTCATTTCTGGCTTCCATTGCTGTTGCTGCACAGGGATTGGATGCTGAAGCCCCCTCCTGGTGCTGGGTTCCCAGTTATCTCCATCACTCGGATGCAGGGAGAAGGCCACTGCAGTGATTGAGGGCTGGAGGGAGGCGCAGACACTGCAGATGGTTATTTTCCTCCTCCTGCAGAGAAGTTCAGCCAGAGGCTGCGGAGACCTTTATGGTGAAGTGGCCAATTCATGCAGTGCTGGGGAAAGGAGCAGCCTGACTCTCTGGTGGTGCTTCATCTTCCCTGGCTGCATGCGGGTGATGGGGACGGCCAGGAGCTGCATCCAGCAGCGCAGTGCCCAGGGCTTGTGGGACGGTGGCTTGGCCACGGGGGTGGCTCTCAGCTGGAAGCAGCCACAGGCTCTTCACTTACCCACTCAGCACAAGGCAAGTGTGCCTTGATGTGCCTCTGTGCCCACTCTGGTTGGCCTCGGTGGCTCCATCTCTCCTGCTTCATCCCTCCCAGGGTCCAGCAGCGCTTGGACCCCAGGAGACCTCCTCCAAGTCATCTGCTGAGTTTTGGCAGCTGTAGCATATCCTTCACAACAAGTCTTTATCTCCTGTTCTTTTTTCATCCCTGCCTCTCTCTAGAGCCTCCTTCTCCTACCTTCCAGCAATCTCTTCTGCATCTCCTACTCCATTTCCATCTCCTTGGACCACGCATATGTCAGCATCACTTCTTCCCAGCCATGGCAGGGGACCAGACACATGAAGCACTGCCAGGGTCTGGGGGTAACATCCTGTTCTCCCCCCAGGCCAGCCCCAGATACGAGCAGCCCCGCAGCCCCCCAGCACCCGCCTGCTTCAGAACGGTGCCGGACGGGGGCCAGATCCAGGCGGTGCCAACGGGGAGACCGGGAACGGGATCTTCCGTCCCCTGCCCAGCACCCAGAAGCCTCACCGAAAGCTGCAGTCGCACCACTCCATCAACAGCCAGAGCAGCAAGAAGAGCAAGGGCAGCTCCAAGTCTGCCTCTTCTCACATCCCTATTGAGGCACAAGAAGGTATCAGCTCTCCCCGCCGTGGGATAGGGGACTTTACAGAAGTTCTTTCTCTTCTGGCCCTGCGCCCCTTCTGGGATGTCTCATGAAGCATCCTTCCACCCCACTGAGACCCCTGGAGCTGCCCTCCTGGCAGCCCTCTGCAGAGCAGGGCGGTCTCCTGTCCTCCATAGCTGGTCTCCCTTGGAGTATGGGCAAGTCCGTGGATGTTGAGGGGAGGCCCCTGGAGCACTGCCTGCTTCCCAGCCCCATCCCTTCCATTAATTCCTGAGGGAGGATTCCCACCCTTACAGAGCTGAGCATCCACTGTGCTGGGTGCTGTATCCCCTTCCCGTCCCCCCTGCTCCCTCTCTGTCCCTTCCTTTGCAGACTGCTGTGTCCACTGCATCCTCTCGTGCCTCTTCTGTGAGTTCCTGACCCTCTGCAATATCGTGCTGGACTGCGCCACGTGCGGCTCCTGCACCTCCGAGGATTCCTGCATCTGCTGCTGCTGCTGCAACTCGGGCGAGTGCGCGGACTGCGACCTGCCCTGCGACATGGACTGCGGCATCATCGACGCCTGCTGCGAGTCTGCCGACTGCCTGGAGATCTGCATGGAGTGCTGCGGGCTCTGCTTCTCCTCCTGAGGCGCTGCAGCCGCCTGGGGGGGGGGGGGGCCACACACACCAGGAGCTGGTCCCTCCCCGGGCTCTCCTTTAGCTGCCAAGGAGGGTCCCATCCTCTCCCTGTGCCGGTGTGAGCTGCTGAGTGATGGAGGAGAGCGGTACCCCCTTTGCAAACCTCATCCTCGGAGCTGGTGAGCCAGGCTTGGGCCCTGCCTAGGGAAGGGTGAATCCATAGGGCCACGGGGGCTCTGGGGATGGCCGGTGGCCCATCACGCTCTACCTCTTCCCTGCACTGGGCTGGTTCATGAGGGTCAATGGAGCCTCCTGCCACCTGAGCCAAGACAGGAGCATGCACCCCGCAGAGCCCCTGGCACTGGGGGCAGTGTGTCCTGCTGCCACCGGCGGGGGCTACCCCAGGACAGTGCTCTGGGTGTGCTACATGGGGTGGCATGGAGCATCCTCCCCACAGGGACACCTCCAGGACAGAGCCTTGCTCCCCACCAGGCACCAGGAGATGCTGAATGCCCATGGTTAGGCTATGGCCTGGGTGCCATTGGGTGCATCCTGCCAGCCCTTGCCCCTCCTTGGTGCTGAGATTGCAGCCCAGTGCAATACATTCCATCTGCTCCCCCTCAACAGCAGAGATCCTGGAGCCATGCTGAGATGCTGCTGTGTCTCAGGGGTGGTGGGCCAAGGGGGTTTGGTTGGTGCTGAGTGACCCCCAGCACTTGTTGGTTGCATCTGGACAGCCAGGGGCCGGGGCTGGTGGCTGGAAGGGTTTGGGAAAGGCCCCATTGAAGGGCTGGGGAGGAGGGGAGGGAAGTGTCACGGTGTTTAATTTCGTCTCTCTGGTTTGTTACTGTAAATAAAGGTCTTTCTTCATTTCTGCCCAAAGCCTGCCCCATCACATGCTCCGCAGCTGCACCATGTGTCCTCCATCCCTGTGCTTGCACCCTCTCCTGATCCCAGCTTCAGGCAGGGGGGAGGCTGCAGCGCTCCTTTGGCTTTAGGGACGTGCATGGGACAGCCCCAGGGTGTTCCTGCTTTGGGAAATGTAGGAGAGCCCCTGTCCTTTAATGGGGAGCAGGTCCAGGTCGTGCTCTGCTCCTGTGGCCATAGGACAAACTGCTGCACCACATGCCCTGCAGCCAGAGGAGCTGCTCCATCCCCAGGGCCAGGACATCCCTATAGGAGAAATAAACGATGCAGATTCCCAGCTGCAGGATCCTTTGGAATTTGAATGCCTCGGTGCCTCCGCTACCTCCCAGCCCTGCATGTGGGACCAACTGTGCCATGCAGGTAAGGGACAGTGTCTCTCCCACCATAGCCTTGGGTCCCAGCAAGGCTGCTGCCTGGGCTGAAGTTGAACAAGGAGGGAAAAATACCTCAAAAGTGAGGCCAAATGGGTCAGTTGGTCACGGTGACAGAGGCCGGTTGGGCTCCGGGCTGCCTGCCCTCCGGCTGCCACACAGCCCTGGATCCTATTTTTAGTGGTGAGCTAAAGGCACTTGGAGCAGTGCATGGAGAGGAAGAGGCTGTGCAGGCAGCCTTCCTCCACCCTGTGCCTGGGGGGGTGGTGGATCAGGATGTTTATCCTCCAGGGTGGGATGCCCATCGCTGCCCATCCCGGGATGGATGGGACCAGGGCCCCATCAGGCACTCACGGGGTCGGTGGGAGCTGTTCCACAGGCTCTGCTCCTAAGTGCTCGCATCCTTGGCAAGGAGGGATGGAGGCGCTGGCCTTCCCCAGCCTGGCCTCATTTGTGCTGCTAATTAGGGAGGCTGGAGCTGGCAGGGCTGCACTCCCCACTGCCGCAACGAGGAGCGATGCTGGAGTCGCTTAATGAGGAACAGATTCCCAGCTTCCCTGTGCAGGAGGGCCCTGTGAGCTGGTTGTGCTGTGCTGTGTGTGCTTGTGTCCTGCTGCGCATGGCAAGGGGGTCTCACAGCCCCCAAGCACCCAGCAGCTTGAAACTCATGGGTAAGGGGAGACAGGGACCAGAGGTGGGCTCTTCACACGATGCGCTGCTGGATGTATGTGATACTCACACCTACGAATGTACTTTAGGCTGCTTCTAACAAATGCAACTCAACCAGCAGCAGAAGAAAATGCAATGGACCACAGCAAGGAATGACAGAGCAGCATAGGGAATGATGCACCAGAGCAACTCAAGTCCCTGGAAAGGGCTTGAAAATCAAAGCTCAAGCCTTCCTCTGGATGCAAGCTGATGCTGGACATCCACCTTGCAACCCACCAGGGAAGGCAAGGGTTAAACCCTCCTGCCTGGGAATTAATTAACAACACATGTACTGGGTTTTAACTAATTACTCTCCTGCCAGCACTTGGTTTTTTATGGCCCTCTCAGAGCTGGGGGCTATAGCACCGTGCCCACGTGGATGATGGCCCCACAGCCTGGGCTTTACTGGGCACCTTGGGCCCTTACTTCCCTTATTTGCTGCCTTAAGTGAAACAATTCCATGAAATAGGCTAAAATTCCTTAAAAGAAAGGACCAGCCAGCTAAACTAGCCCTGCTCCATGGTGGTGGGGTCCCCCATCTACCTGCCCAGGTAGGCAGTGCATGAGCCCAGTTGTCCAATGCAATTAATTATGGATGGGCCATTGAGTGTCTTAATGACTTATTGTCTCATTGCTAATGGGCTGCCAGGGCTGCACATTCCCGGGGCTGTGCTGCCGGGCTCCCATGCTGAGCATGTCTAGGGATGTAGCCAGCAAGATGTACAACAGAGGGCTTGGAAACTATGCAGGAGCCGTGATGGGCAGGTGAGGAGCCCTCCGGCTCCAGGGCTGGCTCAGCCCCATCACCAGGAGGTGTCTGGGCACCTCTTGCTGCTGGAGGATGCTGTATGGGATGAGCCCCACGTTCAAGCAGCCTCTTCTCCTCCAACGGGGAATGCTTTCAACAGCCTGAGCTATTTCTGTCCACAATCACGATCAATAAAGCAAGAGAAAGGATTTTTATTTTCCACTCCAAATACTTTCTTCATCCTGTTTCCTCCCAGTTCACACGGCAGACTGGGGCGCGCTCCAGCAAGGAGGCCCATGGAGCTGGCTCCTTCTCCTCCTCAGTGGCGATGCAGTCCCCTGCCCCAGCCCCACACAACCCCGATGGTCCCCTCTAGTTCACTGCAATCCAAGGGGCAGGGTTTGCTGGAGACGGAGGGGTAGAGAAAGCCATTGCACACGTGCATGTGTGCACACAGGCAAGAAAACACTTCCAGAGCCAAAGGGAAAATGCTATAAGCAAGCATTGGAAGAGGCAGCGGCTCGTGTAATCCCAGGGTCTGCTGGGCTGCGATGGGGGGACGGCCGAGGGGAGACAACTGCAGTCTATTAAACTTCCTTTGAGAACCTGCCAGCCTGACAGCAGCTGGAAGGAATTAACATTTCAGGTCCACCAGCTCCTCGCCTCCCTTTCACCCTTCCCCAAAAACCAGCTTGAGGCCACAGGCATCATTTTTTCCCACTCCTCTGTGTCTGACATTACCTGGTCCAGGCTGATTTTGTCTTTGACCCCGACCGTGAGCAGCACAAGCACCCAGTGTGGGTCCTTTGTGTCTCAGAGCTGTTGGGGGGTCTGCAAGGCGGCCTCAAGCCATCTGCACAGGAGACAGGGAGTGAAAACCTTCGAGTCAAGGAAGGAAGAATCCACCCCGGCTTCTGCTCCAGGCAGAAAGCCCTGATTTGAGGAACCCACACCCCAGCAATGGGGATGCCGCTGGCCCATACATGCGCCCACCGGCTCCATGCAGAGGGGGCTCTGGCAGGAGCTGGTGGGGAGCGGGATGGGGGAGCTGCTGTCGCCAGCAGAGATTACACAGAAAGTTCTGGTGTCCCAAGGGGAGGGGGTGCAGGAGCTGCCTGAGCGCCGCCGTAGCCGAAGCCGTGCACTATTGGCAAATGCAGGAGGGTTTTGCTGCCAAACGGCAACGTGCCTGAGAGCACCGGCTCCTCCAGCCAGCCTCGGAGGCTGGGACCCAAGCGGAGACCGTATATCCCTGCTCTCATTGCTACCAAGTTGGAGGAGGAAAATGCAGGAATGCGCGGATTAACCCTCTCCTGGGGAGGAGCAGAGAGATCTGAGCAGAGAGGGCTTTGCCCCTAAAGAGACACCAAGGGACACAACAAAGGGTAAAGCCAGGATGCACGGGACAATCTGTACATACTCATAGGCACATATATTCAGGGACCACCACTCAATGCAACCCTTCAGCCTCCTGCCCAAAGGCAGAGAAACAAGGTGCAAGCCCAGCTTGGACCCCAGTTTGCCTCAGTGGGTATTTTCCCTTCCCCAAGTGCATCCTGGAGCTCAGCATCACCCTGGGCTCCAGGCAAAGGGGGCTCTGCATCCCAAGTGGTGCCAGGACTCCAAGCTGGAAGGAGCAGGTTGATTGGGTTATGTGGGGAGCAGATGACTTTTCCAGCATTGGAGGGGTTAGGAAAACAAGAGGGAGACTCAAGCTCTTCAGAAGGGCTGGTGGTGGGCTCAGTGTGTGGTCCGGCCGCCTAGGGAAGGCACAACTCGGGCACACCTGGGCTGGGGCATGGGAAAGCCGGATCCTGGCCCAGCAGCACTGTGCTTCCGTACATCACCATTATCAGAGTTAATTACACTCAATGAGTCTCACACTGGGTTCTGGGCCCTCTGTGTGTGCTGAGCAGCCCCCTGAACCAGGAAACATCACTAAGAAAAATGAGTGACTTCATTTTAGGTTTAGCAATATTTCTATGCCTTCAGCACCTTCATGTGTTTCATCAATAAGGCTGATAAAGAATCATTGGACCATATAATGGTTAGGGTTGGAAAGCACCTCAAGATCATCTAGTTCCAACCCCAAACCATCTTGAACCCCATCAGGTCAAGAATCTCCTTTTCTCCTGCTAACAAAAGCCACTTCATGAGTGTCTTTCAAGTGTCACCTCATCCCTCTTGGGCACATGCTGAGGCTAGTGCACGATGCCAAAAGCTGGTGTGCAATGCCAAGGGCTGGAGTGCAATGCCGAGGGCTGAGCCATCCCATCGGCACAGGGATACCTGCCTTGCAGAGCAGGCAGCGCCTTCTCCATGCGGCTCGTCAGGAAGAGGTGCCTCATAAACCCAAATAGTGATTTCCTGCTGCAGTCAGTGGGAGTTGTTTGCTTTAAAAATGCAGCTGAAACTGGAGAGGAGATGGAGTGAGCTTAAATATCTGGGAGCTGGGGAGTTTGCTGTGTGTGAGACAGCGCCAGCAGCCAACACACACACACACACATGCTCATGCGCCCGCCAGTGATGCCAACATTTGAAAGCCATTAACAGGAATATTTGGGGAGAAAAATCCAGCCCTACCTTTAACCCCACACAGAAAAGCGCTGAGCAGCCCCTGTGAGTTATAGAGTGAAAAAAGTGGCACCGTTTTCCTTTTCATTCCAAAGCGCTCGTCCCTGCTCCAGAGGGAAAGTTGGCCCAGGCTGTCCACACGTGCGGGACGGGGCAAACAGACACTCACCTCCCAGGCATTAATTCACTCCTATTTACAGTCTGGGCCTCCTATGGGCTCCTGCTCACACCCAGCCTGCTCCCCTCTGTGCACAGATACAGCATGACCTGAGCACTCCTATTTCCTCTGTGTGTGTATGAGACAGACTCCTCTGTGTGCTGTAGAGTCTGACTGTATAAATGCATATATACATACTGTATGGACATATAGACTGTATGTATATGCACACATATGACTGTATATGTGTGTACACAGACATATATGTAGGCATATATAGATAGTGACACACATACCTACATATATATAGATAGATAGATACTTTTGACCATTCATTTGTCTCTCTGTATTTCTATACTGGCCCCAGTGGTACTCCCTGCACTGCGCTGCTGTCACAGGCTCTGGGCTTCATTTCCCTGTGGGGGGGGTTTCCCCTCGGCACTGGGCTGCCCTGGGCTGGGTTTCCCGTGGAAAACTGAACCTCCTGCCCATTGCCAGAGCTCAGCAGCCCCTCAGCAATCCAGGAGCCACCCCCTGCGCTGCCATTTGATGTTCATTATTTGCTGGCGCTGCTGATGCTGGAAGGATGCTGGTGGCTGCCAGCAGTGTCCAAGCTCCATTTCCACCCCAGCCCCATTGATTTCCAAGCTCATTAGTGCCTGAGCCTGCTCCTGGCAATGGGCAATGAAGGGTTTTCTTTATTTAAGGCTCTTTAAAGCGTGCTGAATCATCACCATTGCTGGGTGCCTGTGCTGCAGTGTCTCTGCCTGCTTGGGTGCCCCTGCTGTAAAAGGATGATGTGTATCTGATGTGTCTGGCTGGGTTATTTCACTCAGGGTTTTGGCAGCATGGAGTGAGCTCTTGGAACATAAACCCTGCTCAGAGCTCAGGACTCAGCTGCCTCCCAGCCCCCTTTTATCTCCCTGCAATAAGGTGAATGCCGGGGGGTACCGCAGTGCCTTCCCAGTTGTGCTCCCAGGGACCTGCTCTCCCTTTGCCACACATCTGCAGGGCAGCGAAGCCGCTCAGAAATGGATTCCAGATGTTGGAAGCCACAGCTCCCTGCTGCATCCCGCAGGAGCTGGGGCACCGGAGCCCCTGGCCGCAATCCCAAGGGCACTTCGGCTTCCCGTGCCCTGTCCCGCACACACGAGCACCGCCCGACGCCGGATTGCTCAAGGTTTGAAGTTCTTTGGATGCTCCCATCGGGCTAATCCAAAATTGCAGCGATTTAAGGCAATTTCATTGGCATGCTGCTGCCCTCTAGTGAAGGGATGATCCGGAATCTCAGCCTCCGCTCCGCTCTCGCACTGAACCCAGTCGCCTGACGGACAGTAATCTGTCCTTGAGCCTCTTTTTTGTTCCTCGAGTGGGAAACCAAGAGGCAAAGATCCCAATTTTACCGCAGAAGTGCTCAGCATCTGCACCTCTGAGCAACAGCCGAAGACGCCCATCGCAGCAGCAAAGTTTCTGCACAACTCTACCTGAAGCAGTTTCTAGCCTAAAAGCACCAAGCCAAACCAGAAATCATTGCAAAAAGGATTAAAAGAGCTGTCAGAGGGTGCATTGACAGCAAAAGGGATGCTCAGGTCTGGCTGATTTCGTGTGGGCTGTGCCGAAAAGGCAGCGGGCTTCTGTGATTTTGGGGCTGAAACCTGCTGTTTGTGTCTATAGCTCTGCCTCGAAGTCCTGTTGCTCTCGTTTTGTACTGAGCAGCTTTTCCTTCCCATCCAGGTTGTGCTCTTCTCCAAGTCCCAGGGCTCCCTGGAGCAGTTAAGATACAGTAAAGTGCTTTCTTTTGGTTGTGCTGGGGTTTGGGGATGGTGAGGTTCCTACAGTGGCTGTTGCCTCTGCTCTTCCCTATAAACTTCCACCTTTGGAAAGGCCAGAGAGTCCCCTATGGCCTCTCACACCCTGCACAGGGGCTGTTTCGCCCAGTTAGCTTGGTCCCAGGGTTTCCAAGGCAATAGATATTTGGGGCTCCACGCAGTCTCCTCCAGTCAGGATAGCCCAGTGCACACTGCAGCTACCACCATTCCCATTGACCTGGCATGCAGAGCAAGCCTGGCCGCTTACCACTCCAGTACCCAAATTCCCAGGCTCTCAGCTCCAAGGAGATGGCATCAGGGCTGGGAGGAGCCCCTTCCCTGCATCCCCATCGAGAACCAGGCTGCAGGACCAGCCTTTGCTTCCCCAAGCAGTCCCTGCTTCAAACACTTCCCATGGAGGAGTGGACACAAATATCTCAATCTCAGGTAGTACTTCTTGGTTCTAAGTGGGAGCTACTGTGGCCACAGCACTCAAACAGCCCACTTATCAGTTTTCTGCTTTAAAAGCTTTGAGCAGCCTTGCAGGAGGCTGCTTAGTGGGGCTCAGTCCCCTCTCTGTGCTCACTGAGTGCATGTAGCGTCCAGAAAGCAACATCCATAAAGTCTGAGCAGTTCCCTGTTGTGGTTTATGTCCCCTCAGTTCTATGTTTACATCGAGTTCTTTTCAACAAAGGTTTGTTTTTTTTTTATTGTCTGAATTATTTCATGTCCCATAAAAGTTCTTGATGATGGCTCAATACAGCATCATCAAAATTGCATGTGGCGGTGACAGAATGAAATCCCCTTCCACAATAGTTTTGCACCCCATGACAAATTCTCACTTAAACCCTGAAGGAAACTCCAGGAAACAGCATAGAATCTCATTTCTTTTTCTCCTAGGAGTAGGCATCCTGTGCCTGTGGGTGCTGGCACAGCCTCCTTGGGGCTCTCCTCACAGCTGGTGACAGAGAAGCCAAACTGGAGGGGTTGGTCATCCTTTTACCCATGTTTTGCTGAGCCACAGACTTGGTTTTCTACCTTTCCTCCTGCATGGCCTTCAGACATGGCCTGAGCCCCTAACCAAGCCCCTGTGCTCTCCTTTCCCAGGGGCTGTTGTATTCACCAGTACCTGGTGTGATGCCAGTGGATGCCCAGCAGTAGTTTCATCCCTCTGTGTTTGACTTGTGACAGCGGCTGATGATGAGGCTTCAGGAAGATGTGGCAGTGTGGATGTGGTCCAGTGCTGAAGGTAAGGGCAGGCTTCTTAGGGTCCAGCCCGACCCTGATAATGCAAGCCCAAAGCACAGAGTTATTCATCCTTCCCAATCCTCTCCCTTTTCCCTATCAGATCTGGGAATATCCCCATTTGCACCAGTACATTTGCTGATGGGATATTAACCTGTGTGCGCCTGGGTTTAAAGAGGGGCTTCTGCAATGCAGCTGCTCTGTATCTGTCCCACCTTGGGATGGTTCTTTAAGTTACCTGGACATAGTGCCAGCATGGAGGACATGGGTGGCACGTAGGTGAGTGTTCCCCCCTGTGGGCAGGGAACAGACAAACTCCTCAGCAACCCCAGAAATCATCTAAGTGTGAAGCAATGAATAAGAAGAGTGAGAAAGATAAAAAACTAATAGAAGAAAACTCAATCAGGTTGTTCTTTTGCCGGTATCCCCAAGTATAAAAGAGAAATCCCTGTCCCTTTGTCCCCTCACTTGCCCTCTACAGATGCATGTGCAAAATCTAATTAAAATTAAGCAGGAGAAGAGGTGGGGGGGAAAGAAAGGACGCAGGGTTTTAGCTTTAAAAAAAGAGAAAGAAAGATCTTTAACAAAGGCCATAATATTACCAGGGCTGATTCGTCAGCCGCTACCTGATAATATAGAGTTGAGCGAGCTTTATTAATGTTGGAAGCCTTGGCTCTTTGTTAATTACGGGCTTTGCTAATGATTTGGAATATTGGCCAGTTCTGGGGGATGTTGATGAATAGAGACCTCGCCAAGATTTATTCCTAATTATCTCATTTGTCTCCCTCCATTACTTTTTATGGCTGAAATTTATGGAGCTATTACCAAGGACCTCGCCACGGCTCTGAGATGATTTGGGAGAAGAGAGATGTTTAATAATAATAACAATAATAATAATAATAAAAAGCCAGATTAATAGGAAACCAATTACACAGCAGCAGGCAGCAGGGGCTGCTCCTGGGTGACCCCTGGCCCCTGCTGCTCCCTCCAACCTCTGTGTCCCCAAAGGGAGCAATGTCCTTGCCCAGCAGTCAAGGGACACCTGGCGATGCTAAAGAGCTGCTGGGAAATTCCTCTTGGCACCTGTGAAACTTGGGGAACTCCTTTTGGGGGACACGGGGGAAATCCAGCATGTTCTTCCTGTGTGCCTTCTCCCTCAGGCCTCCTCCCTCCCATCGGATGATGCTCTGGCTCCTGCTGCAACCCAAGAGCTGGAGTTAGAGACAACATCAAACCCCTCAAATCATCCCAGGGATGTTCCTTTAACTTCCTGTGCTTCCATTTCCCCACTCATCCCACCAAAATAAATCAGTGCCTCCATTTGATCCCTTGGGCCATTCATTCATTTTGCTGTGTCCCCACGCTAGGGGGGTGGCAGCAGGCTTGGAGCAACCTGATCCAGTGGAAGGTGTCCCTGCCCATGGCAGGGGGCTGGACCTGGATGGGCTTTAAGCTCCCTTCCAGCCCAAACCATTCTATGAATAACAAGTCACATCTCCCACTACAGCCTGTGGCAGTAAAACCAAGGGGCTTCCCAGCAAGCCAACACGTTCCTACCACCCCAGGGCCAACACCACCACCCTTCACTTTCACCCCTTTTTCTTTACTCAGTGATGTTTTACATTTGCAGATGTAGAAGCTGCTGCATTCCCTCCCAGTAACATGGATTAAAATAATCACCCATCACTGGTTTCATTTGCCAAGAGGAAAAATATTAGCATTAGTGATCTGGGGAACCCCAAATCACAGCATCCGTTATGGGGACTTCACTGCAGCAGCGATGGGGACAGGAGGGTTCCAGGCATAAGCATGAGCGTAGCCACCCCACACTTGGATTTTGGGAGAAGGGTGAGAATTTCCCTCTGAGAAATAGTGTCCCAGCAGGATTTGCTGGATTTAGTTGGGATTTAGGGCTGTTCACAAGGTCCCTGAGGACTCCAGACAATGCCCCTGTTGCAGGCATCAGTGGTTTGCTCAGCGCATCCCTCAGAGCAAAGGGTGCTTCAGCTGCAGCTGAGGCCATTTGTCAACCTGAGCCACGTCAGACAGCCTCTGCATAAAATATAACAGGGAAAAGAGGGAAAAATCCTGCGATTATTGAAACGAAATGCATCAGTGGGGTTTCTATTGTTAAATAACGCGGGTTTCCTCCTGCACTGGCAGGGGAAGGGGCTGTGAAGCTTGCTCTGCTTTTTGACACCAAGATAACCGGCACAAAACACCTTGGCTGAGGTTAAATAGAGCATTCTGATGGACTCAGGTTTGGGTTTTCTCACACCATCCTCATTTTGGCTGCCAAACCAAAACGGGACTTGCCAGCACATGGTTACCTCTGCCCCATGGCACATCCCTACCAACTCCAGTGTGTCCCACAGATGCTCTGAGCCCCTTTACACTGCCTGGGTGCTGCAGAAGGGACTTCACACCCATTATTTCTCCTCTCTTTTTTTGCACCCAGGGTGGATTTGGTGCACATAGACACAGGGCTGCCTGGAATCTAAGGGAGCTCCAGCTGGGAGGAAGACGGAGAGTGATTGCTGTGGCATCAGTGGTAATGGATGGGACATTGGTGGAACTCACATCAGCCATCCTGCCTGCCCAACACAACCCCAGGGATCTTCACTTATACATCCCGGGACCTTCAACAAGCCCCCAGGGACCACAATGATGCTCAGATCCCCCCATTCCCATTTCACCCCACTCTGCCTACAGTGGTACCGAGTGAGGATCAGGCTCAAAGCGGGGAGGTGATGGCCCCTTCCCACCCGAGCTGCAGCCGTCAACACAGACGGCAAAATCTAAATGTTATGATAAGGTATTTCTCCCAAATTTCCATCTTAATAGAATTACGAGCCTGTAATTACTCTACAAGCCTGAAAACCTGCTGGAATCCCAATTAGGAATCTGAGGACATAATTGGCCCCTAATTAGAAAGATTTGTCAAATGTGAACAATTTTCTCACCTCTTCTTTCTTTTCTCTTTTTTTCTTTCCTATTCTTTTCCTCTTCTTTTCCCCTCGATGAAACCAGGGATATTTTCCTTTCCCTCCACCTTTTTCCCCATAAACTGGGGCTGCAAGCTCCCAGCTCCTCATCCCGCTCCATCAGGTCCTTGGGAAAGGTGAGCTGCACGGCAGCTATTAGTGGAAAACTGCACTATTAAAAACCTAATAATTATTGATTAAAAAAACAAAAAGAGAGAAGAAGAGACCTGGAAAACCACAATTTTTGGGGTTGATTTTGTCCCACTACAAGGATGGGCAGCGAGGCGGCTGCTGGAGCAGCTTTTGGGGCTGGGAGATGCAGGGAAGGTGGTAGATGCTGGGCCATGTTATGGACCATAACCGTGTGGCTGTGGTCCTACTGGATCAGAAGGTTTTAGGGCACCAGTGCTGATGCAGAGGTGGGAATGTAGCAGCAATTTTCCCACATGGCCAAATCCAAAGTAATTCTTCTACCAAAACCAGGTAGTGAGCCTAAACCAGGCTAACACTGGCACAGACCCACCAGCCCCAAGCTCTACAATGCCCATGGCACATACAGAGGGATGAGGTATGAAAATCTGCCCTGGAGCAAAGACCCATTTAAGGGAAAACTTTGCTGCCCCAGCAATGAGATGCTCCCACTGCCTGCCAGGAGAGATGGAGCAAGGCAGGAAAACCAGTGGGAAACCAAGGCAATAAAGAGAGCAAATGGACAGACTCATCTGAAGGGGAAAAAACATCTCGGGAACTGTTAAGCACCCGGCCATGGGGAAGGGGTCACAAGCTAATTCAGAGCATGAGCTGCATCACCAACACTATACCATGAACAACCCCTATCAAGGTACCCGCTCACCTCCATATCCCTGTCCCTCTGTCCAAACCCCTGTCTGGAGCCAAATACCACACCAGTGCCATGTGCTGGGAGCCCAGCCACCCCCCTGAACCAGGCTGCACTGCCTCCCCCTTCTTCTCTTCCTCCTCCTCCCATCAGAGGCTCTTTAGTTAAAAGCTACCACAGGATGGGAGGGATGAGGAGGGGGATAGGGGGAAGCCTGGTTTTCCTAATTAACAATTAGCAGAGAGTGTGCTGCTAATTATGTGGTTCCATGTAATTAAGAAGCTAATTAGTGCGGTGTCAATTAAGATTTAATTAGTCCCCTTGTCAAAAATACTTGAAAGCACAGTTTATAAGCGAGTACTTCAATATTTCTCCGCACTGTGCTGGTGCAGGGAGCACCCGGCTCTCCCCACTTCATTGATGCTGTCCCTTCAACACTGGAGCTCTGGAACAGACCCTTGTATTGATTCTGCCAGCGCTGGTGACGTGGCAGAGCTCAGCTTCCCATTGGGATAAGGCTGATGTTGGCCACAGGCATTTCCTGGCTGCACTGGGCAGGCGTGAAGCCTTCCTTGCCCTGGCCATGTAGAACTACCGAGGCACTGAGCATGGGGCCATCAGAGCTTCATCATCATCCACCATTAAGGAGCATTGGACAGCCCCACATTGCCCCAAATGCTTTTATTCTCCTGATCATTCCTTCTACCTCCAAAGATGGCATCAGCTTGCCTAGGAGCACATCAATGCCCAGAGATAAACCTATGCCCACCAACTGGACCCACTGCACATCCACAAAGGAACACCCTGACCACACTGCTCAATGGGGCCATGCCTTAAGTGTGGCTTCACTGAGCTACAGACACCACCCTAAAGATGGGGCAAAAAAGGGTCCCAAAAAGCCCCAGGGACCAAAGGTGATGGCAGAGAAGCAAGAAGGAGAGGTGAAGGGTGGATGGGGAAAGCCACGGTGAATGACACGCAACCCGGCAGCATCTCTGTGCTTGGTGAGTGTCCCACGGCCACCTGCAGCATTCCAGCTCTTTCCTGCAGGGGTTGGGATAGCCCAGGAATTCCTAACATCAGGAAGGGTGTGGGCTGAGGCAGTGGGAGGAAAGGAAGAAATATGTGGAGGGCCCTCAAGGCTTCAAGAGATGCATAAACAAAATCCCACCTACACAAACAAGCCAAGGAAAGCCTCTGCAGTTTGTAAATCATCCTCTGGAGGCGGCTCCAAGGCTCCCAGGACTCCAGGAAAAGAGCCAGCCCCTCGCTGCTTTTCAACTTGAAGACACAGGGCTGCTTGTGGAGCAGGAGCTTGGATGTGCCATGACAGCAGATGGGAGGGGAAACAGCTTCTCGAAGGCACAGCCACTTCCATATGTTCTGGGGCCACTCCATGCCCTCACCCTGGGTACCTTCCCATCACGAGTCATGGGATGGTTTGGGTTGGAATGGACCTTAAAGCCCATCCAGCTCTAGTGCTCCCCAAGCTCCATCCTCCATCCAACTCCAAGCCCCGTCCCACCCAGCCTTGAGCACTGCCAGGGATGGGACAACCACAATCCCCTTGAATAATGAGAATTAAAACAGCCTCCTTGGGCAGATAAAACCCTTCAGAAAACCGAATTGTGCTTTCGGAAGCAAGGCCCAAGCCTCCAAGAGCTGCAATTGAGCAAAACCTCACTCAGACCCTGCGTCACCCATGCGCTCAGGTCCAACAGGTCTTTGCCACCCCACCCTGGGCACAATCTGCAGCCCTGGCTCCAATGTGCACATTTATCCTCTTGTTTTAAAGGGGAGAAAAAGGAGATGGAGCAGCTCAAGCCCAAAGCAGCTGGAGCTGAGCCCAGCAAAGCCACCACTGCGGAGCTGCATAGACAGAGGGACCGGGAGCCCAGGGAGCACTAAGGAAGCATAGGAGATGCTGGGATTTTTTCCCCTCTCTTTCCTTACTCCCTCCCCCCTGCCTTGTACGTGGCTGAGCCTCCTGCTCTCCCACAACGGCTGCCAAAATACAGCGAGACAGGGTATAATTACAGACACTTACTGTGGCCATTACACCACCAGCACGGGCTGCGCAAAGTGACACACGACCCGTCAACTCCTTATTCACGCCATTAAGGGGACTCATTAGCATCTTCGCTCAGAAGCAAAATTACCCTCACTGCTCATTTCAAGATGTCATAAATTTTAATTTAGGACCCAAAGATAGCACAATGGGAGCCGCTGCCTGGCTCGGGGAGGTGGAGGAGGTGG
>JAOEHY010003748.1:0-11725 GCA_025447955.1 Psilopsiagon aurifrons | reverse complement strand
GGGAGGGAAGAAAGGTCCAACCCGCAAACTGGTCCCAGGAGTCAAGGGTAATCTGCTGATGGAATTTTCCTTGACTCATCCATGATGATGTCTTCCCTAATATTCCCCCTTTGCTGGACCATTTTATACTATTTCTCACCCTCAAGGTGGAGCTTGAGTGACTCTAGCCTTACATTATTATTGGTATAAAACTCTCTTTTTAAAGGTATATACCACAAAAAATCCAAAGAGCATGCTCAAAGAAGGGTGATCTCCCTTTGGAGGCAGGTAGTATTAGAGATGGAGGAGTGGTTTTGTATTATAAAGTATTAAAATTCATCATAATGAAGCAAAATTCACACAAAGAACAGCAATTTGTCGAAAGATGACAGACTGTTGGCTCAGGGTAGCAATTAGGCAGCTTATCAGTTTCTAGTGCCACCTATTTCCCAACTCTGCTGGTGTTAGGACAGAGTGTGGCTACAGAATCTCCATTCTGCTCCATCATCCCACCAATGTTGCCATGGAAACTGCTGTGGAGTGCACATTCCTGGCATACCAGGGGTAGCTGCATCTTCCCCTGAAAGTCCATTTTTCCTTTATGTGTGAACAATGCTACATTTTAAATATAAGTTTAATTTCTAATTTTTCCATGTGCCCCAAGGTACTTGGCACTATACAGCTCAAGTTCTTTCATGCTCTAGGAGCAGTGTGCCCAGAGGGGTGTGTGCGTGTCAGCTGACAGAGACTGTGTTGACGGGTGGTATGAGGGACAGTGATTGGTGGCAGGGAGTGTCTTTTCTGCCCTCTGCATCCCTATGTTCTGTTGGCAGCAGTTCCTTTGCCCTGGCTGGCTGGGACTCAGCTTCTGTTTTTCTCTCCCCAGCAGAAGCTCTGCCCCAGGAGATGGTGGTGAGTGAGGGGGATGAATAAGGCCAGGAGGGGCTAAGAAGCTGGCAGGAGAGAACAGGAGAGGAGATGGCCAGGGCTGAGTCAGCAGGCAGTCCTGTCCCACAGCACTGGTGTTTCAGTTTAGAGCTGTCTTTCCAAGGAAAAAGCCCCAGAGCAGAAAACCATGGCCCAAGCTAAATCTCTCCTGGTGAGGCCAGAGGCAGGGAGCTGAGTGCTCAGGGGATGCAAGTCTGCCAGAAGATAAGCAGAGACAGCTGGGACCTTTTCCCTGTTTCATTTCATTCAGGTCCTCAGATGACATGTCCTTGTGCTGTCTCAGAGCACAGAGCCTTCACATGAGTGGAGCCGCATGCCATGCATCCTGAGTTGGGTGGTTGTATTAGTGCTGCTTTGATGACTACACTTCACAGTCATCAGGGAAACAGAGGTGAAGTTGCTTTAGGCTGTGCTTTGCCTGCCTCAACTTTGGATTATGACTTTGTGCTGCTGAGTTGCTTTTATTCCCACTGCAGCAGGAGAGAGGTATGGAGATAAAAGTCTTCCGGATGGTGAAGAGAATTGAAGCTGTGTCATTTGGTGGTTTGTGAAAGCTAGCCAAGCAAAGCAGATCACATAATTGTGCAGTACCCTTAGGGAGCAAGGTGTGTTTTTTCCCTTGCTGTTTAGTAAGTGACCCAGTTTGTGGTAGTTTTTAATATCATATTGCAACTTTTTCTTTAAACAACAAGCAGATGGCAGGAATCAGCAACTTGGACACAGTAATGCATAAGAAAAGGCAGTATGACCCATGAGAGCCTGATGTTTATTTTTCAAATAGAGGTAAGGGTCAATTCCTCCATTAAATTGTTTGTCTTTTTAGTCTCAGTAAGTGTTACTCCTGAAGATCAGAAGGAAACCACAACACTATAGCTTTTTCCTTATTCTAAGAATAGCTGCTTTGAGCTCTTTCATGCATTTTTGTAGATATAAGTTGTCTATTAAACTATCCCAGCATATTTAAAATAAAACTAGCAACAATCATGCACACAGAACAAGAGAACAAAGTACAGCACAATCTGCCTGGTAGATATTGTATTTATGATAGGTATGGAAGCCAGACCAGGAAGCCCTCAGGCTTCCCACTCAGCATCTTAACTTTAGGATATCACATTAAAAAAAATATCCTTCATGGGTTCTGTAAAGCTTGTATTATCTGTGGATCTTTTTTCCCAAAGCTTCTATTTTGAAGCCTTCTATGACTCCCTTATTGCTTGCAGTATCTGTTTTGGAGTATTATGCTGGCAGAGAACACTGGCTCAGTAGCAATCTGCATGTATGAGTCAAAACAAGGCCAATGGGAAATGTATTTTAGGGCAGATTTGTCTGCAATAGACAACAGGGGAACTGTCGTCAGGCATTAGTGTACCTGGGGAAATGTGCTGTTCTGAGCCCTGAGGAGAGACTTATCTGGACTTCACAGGTAGGCTGTGACAAACAAGACCAGTCTTGCCTGAGGCAAAAGCTGGAGATTTCTGGGTAATCTGCTCCACAACCTGTTCTCAAAAATGTGGATGAAACTGGCAGAGTAATGCAAGGAAATTACTTCCAAAATGAACAGGAGAGACTGAGAAATTGTCTCATCAGTGTGCAGCTCAGAAGAGATCCAAAAGGGGGAAAAGTTTGCAAAAATGTATGCAAGAGGAAAGAAATAAAAAGAAATACAGGAAAGTTAACAACAGTATGTCAGTGGTCTTTGCGTATGTAAATCAGGGTGCCTGATTGAGGCCTTTTGATGCATGGGACACACTGTGCTTTGTGCATTGCCATAACTAGTCTTAAGGAGATCAAAAGAAATGGAGTGGGTCTTCAGGGGCATAACAGAAATTAAACATGTTTGTATTTATTAACTGATTACTTAACTTCATTGCTACTTTAATAACGCTGCTATGCCCATTTCTTTCGCAGCAAGCCACTGGTAAATAATGGCTGTTAGTTATTATTAGGAGACATAACTAATGTCCTCACACTGACAGGATTCCACTGGTAAAATTGTCCAGAAACAGATTGAACTGGATGCTCTCCCTCCTTCCCCTTCAACTGGTTTCCTTCAGAGACGGATTTCAGTCTTCTCCACAGTCTTGCAGAAAAAGGTCTACTGTGTGGAACAATCCCTGCTCTGAGCAAGCACAGAGCAATGTCTTCAGTTCCAAATGGATCTAGTCCCAAAAGTCTTCATCCCTGGGTAATTCCCCCTCCATGCTCCCAGTTTCCTACTGCTCAGCAGCTCATTTCTCCTTCCCTCTGTGATTGATACACAGAGCATTAAATATAAATCTTTGCTATGACATTCATTTTTAAAGCAAGTGGAATGGCACTGGAGGGAATAAAAAGCCAAACTGAACAGCATTTCTTGTTGTCTTTTGATTAAGCTCCCCCAGATGTGAACAAACAAATGACATCAGCATTACCTTCCCTGCATAAGAGGCAGCAGGTGCATTTGCAGTCACTGGTAGCAGCCCTGGTTGAGCCTCTGCTGCTGGGCAATCTTGGGCTGGACACTTCTTTGGTTGCCTGTGCCTGAGCTTGCCATAGCCCCGGAGCATGCACCACCTGTTCTCACAGGGTTGTTGCTGGCATGTCCCTGGGTGCAGCACTGGCTTGTGCAGCAGCCATCAGAGGTGTGACTGCAGGAAGAGCTACCCCAGCTAGGCAGCACCAAACACATGGTCCCTTGGTCCTTCAATCCCTCTGCATGTGCTGTAATCCCCCCTGATGCGCTGGGAGCTGAAGCGTGCCTCTTCCCAGACCCTGTGCATTGTGACCTGGCTTGTTCACATCTTAGTGCCCTTTAGTGGCCCATGACAGATGAGAAAATCAGCCCCCATTTCTCTCTGGTGTTTCTCAATATAGCCTCCCTTTGCAGACAACAGAAGAGTCCCCCAGATCTGTATTGAACTGAGAAACACCTGTTCACTTTTTTCAGACACAGGCTTTCCAGGGAGGGATTGCATCTCTGCTTGATGCTGTCTAACAGTTTTCCTTCCCTATACAGTGCTGGCGGTGTGTACATTCCTGCCTTGTGGCTTCTCCCACACCCCCTTGGAGCCAGGGGATGCTGTGGTGAAAGGAGTGGCTGGCAATCACCTGTACTGCGTTCTCCATTCTTGCTCATCCCTTTCCTTATTCTCATTTCCTTTCTACCAAGGAACATTATTTTAAGTAGGGTCGGTTCACCTTTGGTGTTTCAATATGTGTTCTTGGCCTGTTCTTTCTGTTAGAGATCTGCTCCAGAAAGTCTTATCCCTTTTATAACTTCCCTTGCTTATCTCAGTCCTCTGGAGAGCTGCATTCCTCTGGGAGGTGGTTAGATGCAGGTGTTAATGGGAGTAGGAATAACAGGGATAGATACAGAGCTAACGGGAACAGAAGATAGAAGAAATCTTCATCAGTCTGTCATTTTCAGCTCACTGTCAATGCCAAGTGTTAGGCTAGCATAGAGGTAAAATACATGGAAGAGTACCAACCCCCTTGCAGACAAAATTTGGTCTGTAACTTGATATTACATATACATAAGGAATCAAAAAGAATTAACAAACTCTTATCATATTGATTCCCCAAATTATCGTTGGCCAAAGTAACATTTGTATCGGATAAAGGAAGTGCAGTGCTGGTGAAAGGAGGTACAGTAAATCAAAGCAGGCCTTCAAAAGAAGATATGCTGTTAGGATTTAAACATTGCTTGTAAATCCGTTTTGAAAATGGAAGAGTGATTTTTCTTTCTGAAGTTCTTCTGCCCAATGATGGATAAAGGTAGTCCATAAGAACATATTAAAATCAAGCCCAAACCTTCCTGGGTTTCCAAGTCTGACAGTTCCTGTATGAGTATTACCAACACAAGGGATGTGAATAATTGATTTTACTGGTCCCCCAGAGTCAGCAATTTCCATCAGCCAGCAGGTGAGTATGTACTTGCTGCTTCAAATTTGGTCCAGCTCAGGGTATCTGACGCTGTTATCTGCAAGGACTTGGGCTGCACTAAGTCTCCCATACATTCGTATGAGGCTTTTTTCTTGCAAGGCACATCTGAACCCTGCATGCCTGTGCAGATTCAGCTTTATTCCTACAATGAAATTCTCTCTTCATTTTTCAGAACTGCACACAATACTCCAAGTGAGGTCTCACGAGAGCAGAGTAGGGGGGCAGGATCACCACCCTCGACCTGCTGGTCACACTCCTTATGATGCAGCCCAGGATGTGTGGCTTTCTGGGCTGCAAGCGCACACTGAAGCTGGCTATGTTCATTTTTCCATCAACCACCACCCCCAAGTCCTTCTCGGCAGGACTGCTCTCAATCTCTTCTCTGCCCAACCTGGAGCTGTGCCTGGGATTGCTCCAACCCAGCTACAGGACCATGTTCTTGACATTGTTAAACTTCATCAGGTTGGCATCAGCCCACCTCACAAGTGTGTCAAGGTCCCTCTGTATGGCATTCCTTCCCTCCAGCATATCAACCGAACCACCCAGCTTGGTGTCATCAGCAAACTTGCTGAGAGCACACTCAATCCCACTGTCCATGTCACCAACAAAGATGTTGAACAAGACCGGTCCCAACACCGACCCCTGAGGGACACCATTCATTACTGGTCTCCAGCTGGACATTGAGCCATTGAGCACAACTCTTTGTGTGCAGCCATCCAGCTGATGTTAAATTTTTGTTTCCAAATTTGAAAATTTCACATTCCAGATGAATCTCATGCCTTGGTGGGAGATGGAAGAGCACCTACGTTCAGACCAGGGTTATTCCTGAGAGTTTTTCCCTGTTCTGCAAAATCTGTGTATGCAGCTTTTAAGAATTGAATTCCCCCCAGCTGAAGTGGGGAATAAATCAGGGTATATTTTTTGCTGCTGAAACCAAGAAAAATAGCACAATGTTTTCATGTTTAGAGGTGCAGAGTCTTAGGGGCTGAAAGCCTTTGTTTGTCTTAATGTCAGGCAAAATATAGGAATTGTATTTGAACTGTAGTAATACACAGCGTGAGCAGCAGCCTTTGATTCTGTTCAGGAGGGTTTGAAAAGGACAACAAGTTCAATCTCAACATCCATTAAATCTTTAACCTTTCTTGCTATTCTTAACTGAAGCTGGTGGAAGAGGAAGTGGGAATATTTTAATAGTTGTGAAATACTCTCTTCATGAATTATTTTTCTCTGAGTGGATGAAATGCAGCACGGTATGGACACATTATGTTCTCATGGTCTACCTCATTTAAAGAAACATTCACATCAACCATGGTCACAAATCTTTAAATGGCTTCTTTATTGTTTTTCTCTTTGTTATTGTGCCTCTGCAGGGCTTATATAGAAGAAAATCTGTAGATCAGCAGAATGCTGCTGCTATTGCGGGGCCTTTGTGTAGATCTGTATGGCAGTATAAATATGAACAATATTCTGCTGAATCCCATCCCTCATTATTTTGAGGCCATTTCCTCAGCAGGCTGCCACACAATACTAAGGACAAGTTGGGTTCATAACTACTTGAATGAAGCAGAGAATAAAAGAATATATGCCTCTTTGTGGAAAGAAAACCTACCTAGGCCCAAATAGGAGGAAATCACTGCAAATGTACCTTGTATCTACTTGTCTAAACAGACGTATTCATTTCTATACAATATGCTTTCCAGTCCTCAGGTTATCACTCAGACCATTTTTTTTTTTTTTAAATCATCCCCATCATAATAAGCATGCTGGGGATAGATTTTGTTGACTCACTTCTTTAAAGCTACCTTATAAATATGCAGTAAGTATACTTACGAGGATTCAGACCTCTGCATTCCCAGGTAGAAGGCTCAGTTGATTTTTAGCTGCATCTCTACCTAAAGCCTGATAGAATCACAGAATGACAACAAAAAAAAACATTCCCATAATCCTATTATATTGGAAAAGTCCGTTATTTAAATACTTCCATGGAAGCCACTTCTCTCAGGAATAACAGATGAGATGTTGCTGCCCAGCATTCCCCAACCATGGGGGAGGTATCCTAAGTATGGGGGCAGTCTTAGAGCCCGTAGGTTTAACAGATCAAATGAAGGATACTTTCTTGCTGTAAGGATTGTGGGGAAGCTCTAGGCCCAGTTAAAAGGATGCTGCAGAGGTTCAAGTGACTCATCCTGGAACAGCAGGGAACTAACTTCAAGCTGGCAACCTTTTTCCTTATGAAATAAGGAATGATGCTTCTTATAATTTTACATTCTGCGGGATATCTACATGCTGGTGATTAAGAGACCTGAGTGGGGTAGGCAAGCTACAATAATGGGATCATATCTCTGTCGTGGCTGGGGCTCCAAATGACATTTTTCATTTTAACCTTGAAAATGCTGCCCCTGGAAACAGTAACTTAATCAGAGCCTGCAAACAGATTGATTTTTTTTTTTTTTTTCTTAATTTGTGTTTAAGGAAATGCTCACAAATCATTCTACAACTTCTCCAACCGAAAAAGCTACTTTTCTTGGTTTTGCAAAAACATAGTTATCTGTTGAAGGAGAAGAAAAGGAAACATTTTCTTATTGACTCAGCTTTTTCTTAACCCTGAGACAATGAATACTGCTGCTCACTGAGGAAAAACGTGCAGTATCTTCTTACAGGTGCAGTATGACAATTCCAGGAATGCAGAAGGTCAGAATGCTTTTCTTGTATCTTGCTTTTGCTGATTTGGTTTGAGCATTAACTAGATACACTGTCTTTTGTTGCACTGCCCCTGTTTTATATACATATCTATTTTCTGTCACTGCACTTAAGCCATTAAGTGCTTAACATCTTTTACATTGTAAGGATTAGGAAATCAGGATTATACATTAATTTTCAGGAAAAACCTGCCTTTTCATCTGAATATGCCTTTGCTGCTTCCACAGGAGGCAGAACAGCTGCTACCATACAATTAAACACACTCTTAGACAACAGGTTTCAAACAAAAAACCCAGGAAAAAACATGCACACACACACTCATGCATACCCCCTCTGCCAGTGATGCATGATTCCCATTGTTATAAGTAGTTATCTATAGTTAGTAACACATTTCCCATGTTTTTACAAGTGATGCTCAGTTACTATCTCTATACAAGCAGCAGGCTTTCTCTGACACTCAGGGGAGCATGCTGAGCACCATGAGTAGTGAAACAGGCAGTAGACAGCAGCCCACCCTTGCCAAAGCTGCCTCAGGAGTCAGAGACCCATGGATGGGATGGCAGCAGGGTAGGGTTGGGTTCAGCCATCCACTCCCCTTGATCTTGGGGATTTCTTCACAGGCTTGAACTGAGATGCCTGTGTTATTGCCAACCCCCATGCAAAAATCACAGGGATTCAATTCTATGGCTGACCTTATGTACATTGTGTGAGGGCATTGCCTCTCATTCCTCATTCAGAGGCGGCTCAGGTCCAGCCAGCCCAGGAAGTGGGCTCAGGGAGCTAGATTCATCCTTACCAGCCTTTATAAAGGTGCTGCAAGCTGCCACTCCACTGAAGGAATTTGGAATAACAAAATGCAGTGTAAGACCTAGAACTTATGATGTATACAGAAAGGCGGGAGCTGCACCATTCCTTTAGGCAGGCTTACAAAGTAGCATGAAGATGCAGTTTGTGGGCTTTTTTTGTCTCTTTAGACTGAGGGAAGCTCATGAGAGCAGGCTATGTTTCAGATGAAGTTAATTAAAGACTGCTTTGTTTGTAATTCCATGTGGGATTGTCCATGATTGCAAGTAGTTTCAAAAAAAACAATACACAGCATTTTTCCTTTGGTGCTGCTACTGGTGTATTATGTACTATGGTATCCAGTAACAAGAGAAAAGAGGAAGCCCTGTGAATGTTGCTAGAGCTATTTGGAAATTAACCCCTTCCTGTTGAAATGCTGTGATGAAAGCACTTTATCAGGGCAGAAACTTGCCAAAAAAAGAAAGACAGCTGAAACAGGATAACATTTTGGATTTCTGTAGCATCAATGACAAGAAAAGCCTTCAAGCAGGAGACAGATAAATGCAACACTCCCCGATCCCTGTGATTTTTGGAAACCCATCAAAACCTGTTTCTTTTCTCGTTAGAGATCAGTTTTTCATTCCTGATGTATTTCAAATCTAAAATGAAAGGATGAAAGGTGTTTTCTTTTTAGTTCCCCTCTCCCCTCCAGAGAAGGTCTGTTTTGTCAAAAAGCAGTTTTCTGTGGAACACAATTTCAGCTGAACAGTTTCAACAAGCTCCTGTTGCTTCTGAACTTAGGCTTCCTGTGCAGTAACACACTGTGCTGTTGGCACACTCCTCTAACAGTCTATAGCATATTTAGTGTCATCTGTTCTTGTTCCTTTGCTAAGACATGAGCATTGTGCCTTATACCTTTTTGCATCCTTAGATCACCGATATTTTAATTGTTTTTAAAAATAAAACCCCACTTGCAGCTTAAATATTTCTCAACAAAATTTAATTTTTTACTAAACCTTACTTTGGATTTAGTGTAGTAATGCAATAAAAGTGCTGTGGTCATTGCTGAGTTGGTTGGCATCTGTTGCAAGGTGCTGAGTGTTTTCATTTTCACTGAAGGCTACAGGATGAGGGTGCTAAATACTTGGCTTCTTGAGCCCATGCTACATATGACTGTGAACATTTGTTTGCATAATCCTGCTCAAGGGAAAAACAGGTCATTATTATTTTTTGATGTAGCAACAGAGATATGTAAGTGAAAGCCGAATTTGGTAGCGCAGAGGAACCAGGATAGAATATATCATATATCATACTACTCCTAACCAGAAACAAGTATGGCTGAGGTAAATATCTATATAGGGCTGTTTCAGAATTTCTCTGCCTTCCCTGTGTTTTGTTGGGTTGGTGACATTTGCACTCCCTGGCCCTTAGACCATGTCTGAAGACAAATCTAAAAGAATAAACCCAAAGGTCATAGGTGTGGGATTTATCTAATCAAATACAGCTGTTTATACTACACATGCATGGTGTCTAACCATCACCATCAGCTCTCTTTGCAGTCAAAAATGGAAAGTAAGGACTTCTGTGGTGGGAGTGAAGCATCTATTTCATGTGGTCAGAGGAATCTTGTCCTGGAAGGGCTGCAGAGAAAGGCAAGCGGGTCAGAGATGGGTGTATGTGCTGCAGCTATCATCTCAGGTGCCTGCATGTTCTGAAAACCTGCTTATAAGAGTTCTCTAAATGTTTTCAGTGATGAGTTTACCATGCTAACAGTTACAGTTGATCACTGGCAAGGGAGACTCAGTGTCATTATTGGTCTTTGAACTGGCAGTAATAAGGCATCTAGCACGTTGCAGGGTGTAATTTTAGCAAAAGAAAATCCTTGTCCCAAAGAGCTTACAATAAGCTTCAACCTGGATCATGTTCCTGGGACTTTCCCTGGTTGTTTATGCCATATATAAAAATGAAGTTAAAATTGGGCTAAATTAATTTGTATTGTAACTCCAGAAATGCTATTTCAGTCCGGATTTAATATTCATGACTTCACTGTAATTCTGAGTGGCATCAGATTGTTACATCAGAGATTACTCAGTGCAGAAGTGTTTGCCAAGGGTCATTGTGCTAGTTTTGGCTGAGGTAGAGTTAATTTTCTTCACAGTAGCTAGCATGGGGTAGTGTTTTTCATTTGTGCTGGAAACCATGTTAATAATTCAGGGATGCTTTTCTTGTTGCTGAGAAGTGCATACACAGAGCCAAGTCCTTTTCTGCCTCTCATGCTCCTCACCTACAGGAGTAGGCTGGAGGTGCACAAGAAGCCAGGAGGGGACACAGCCTGGACAGCTGACTCCAACTTATCAGAGGGATATCCCATACCATATGGGGTCATTCTCAGCATACAGAGGTGGGGGAAAAAGAAGGAAGAAGGGAACATTTGGAATGATGGTGTTTCCTTCTCAAGTAACCATTACTCATGATGGAACCCTTCTTTCCTGGAGATGGCTGGACACCTTCCTGCTGGTGGGAAGTGCTGAATTATTTCATTTTTCACTTTGCTTGTGTGCACAGCTTTTGCTTTATCTATTAAAATGTCTTTATGTCAACCCGTGAGTTTTCTCACTTTCAGAGTTTTCCCCTTCTGATTTGCTACCTCATCTCACAAGGGGGTGAGGGCTGGGGGGGAGTGAGTGAGCAGCTGTGTGGGGCTTAGCTGCTGGCTGGGTTTAAACTGCAACAGTTATTTATCCTCAATGTTCCTGTGAAAATGTAAAAGACTAGGATAAAACCTGAGAAGACTGCTCTGTCAAGGATTTGGTTGGAAACAATTGGTTTAATGTCCTGCATATGCAGAGGACAAAGCTGGAATATTACTTTATCATATCCTTGGACCTTTCCTCTGGAGACCTTCTAATTTCCTGTTGCTTTGTTATGGGATATGATCCTCTAATACCTCACCTTGCAGGCTGTGATGTAGAAGTTTATGTTCAATCTCCCAGTACTTTGTGGGAAATATTCTAACTCAGATCACAGTGTTGAGTCTTTCCGCTTCTCCCTGCCTGTCTGTGAGCTTATGCACTTTGCATGGACAACTCTTAAAAATGTCCAACAACGCCATTTGTGTGTGTTTCCCAACAAAATTATTATAGTTGGTTCTGCTTTTCTCACTGAAATGTTGGAATGAACATAACTAGAATCACCACCTTGGACATTCAGCACACCCCTTGTTTCAATATGTAATGTAGAAAACCAGTGCATCTCATTTTAAAGATAAACTATTCTGATAGTTAATTACCTCTCAGTGCCATCAAGTCAGGTCTTAGGTGTCATGGGTTCAGCAGTAGCAGTCATTTTTCTCCTTCTTGGTAGCTGGTGCAGTGCTGTGGTTTTGACTTGTGGC
>JAOEHY010003746.1:0-57326 GCA_025447955.1 Psilopsiagon aurifrons | reverse complement strand
GACCAAACATCACTAAGCCATAACTAAAAACATTGGTGTTATCAGTGCTGTTCCCAGGCCACAAGTCAAAAACACAGCACTGCACCAGCTACCGAGAAGGAGAAAAATGACTGCTACTGCTGAACCCATGACAATGTTGAATATGACTGGTCCCAACACCGATCCCTGAGGGACACCACTCATTATTGATCTCCAGCTGGACATTGAGCCACTGACCACAACTCTTTGTGTGCAGCCATCCAGCCAGATCTTTATCCATTGACAGGGCCATCTATCAAATTGATGTCTTTCCTATTTAGAGACAAGGATGCCGTGCAGGACAGTGCCGAACACTTTGCACAAGTCCAGGTAGATGACATCAACTGCTCTACCCCTGTCCATCAGTTTCGTAGCTCCATCATAGAAGGCCAGCAAATTGGTCAGGCAGGATTTCCCCTTAGTGAAGCCATGCTGGCTGTCACCAATCACCTTCTTGTTTTCCTTGTGCCTTAGCATGCCTTGCAAAAGAATGTGCTCCAAGATTTTGCCAGGCACAGAGGTGAGACTGACTGGTCTGTAATACTCTGGCTCATCCATTTTCCCCTTCTTGACAATGAGGGTTATGTTTCCTGTTTTCCAGTCATCAGGAATTTCACCTGACTGCCATTATTTTTCAGTTATGATGGACAATGACTTAGCAACTTCATGTGCCAGGTCCTTCAGGATCCACAGATGGATTTCATCAGGTCCCATGGACTTGTACATGTTCAGGTTCTTAAGACGGTCTCGAACCAGATCCTCTCCTACAATGGGACTAAGGTCTTCATTCTCACTGCCCCTGCATCTGCCTTCCAGGACTTGGGTGGTGTGGTCAGAACATTTGTCAGTGAAGCCTGAGGCAAAGAAGGCACTAAGAACCTCAGCCTTTTCCAAATCCAGGGCAGCCAGTTCTCCCGATAGCTTCCAGAGGGGGCCCATGTTGTCCCTATCCTGTCTTTTATTCCTATTATCCCTACCCATTGTCATTCACATTCCCAGCCAAGTTTAATTCTAAGTGGGCCTTAGCTTTCCTAATATGGTCTCTAGCTTCCAGGACAACATCCCTGCATTCTTCCCAGGCCACCTGTCCTTGCTTCCACCCTTTATAAGCCTCTTTTTCTCCTCAAAGTTTCCTCAGCATCTCCTTATCCATCCAAGGAGTTCTCCTGGCCCTCCTGCTGCACTTCCTTCTAGTTGGGATGCAACACTCCTGAACTTGTAGCAAGTGATCCTGCAGTATCAACTATGAGTCTTGGCCCTCCCTGCCCTCTAGGGCTATATCTCATGGAACCTTACTAAGCAGGTTCCTGAAGAGGCCAGAGTACACTTTCTTGAAGTCCAGGGCAGCGAGCTTGCTGCAGGCTCTTCTCACTGTCCTGAGGATCTCAAATGCGACCATCTCATGATTGCTACAACCAATGCTGCCCTGGAGCATCACATTTCCAACCAGCCCTTCCCTGTTGGTGAGTACAAGGTCAGGCATGGCACCTCTCCTCGTCGACTCCTCTATTACTTGCAGAATGAAGTTGTCTTCCACACAATTGAGAAACCACCTAGATTCCTTATGCTGGGCTGTACCATCCCTCCAACAGATATCAGGGTGGTCAAAGTCTCCCCTGAGGACAAGGGCCTGCTTGAGGCTGCTCCTATCTGTCTGTATAACACTTCATCCACAGAGTCCTCGATCAGACAGTCTGTAACAGATCCCCACAATCATGTCCCCCATAGCTTTTCTCCCTTTAACCCTGACCTCAAACTCTCTGTTAACTTGTCCCCTGTCCCCAGACAGAGTTCCATACTCTCCAGCCTATCCTAACGTAAATAGCAACGCTCCCTCCCTGTCTGCCAGGCCTGCCTTTTCTAAAGTGCCTGTAACCTTCCATTCCAACACTCCAGACACTGGAGGCATCCCACCATGTTTTGGTGTTACCTATTGTATCATACCCCTGTAGACATTTGCACATCTCTAATTCCTCTTGTTTGCTCCTCATGCTGCCAGTGTTTGTATAGAGGCATCTGAACTGAGCTCCAAATGAAGTCAGCTTATTGGCTGGAGTAGCTGAAAGAAATATCTCTACATTGCTCAGTGTGCTCATTGTAGGTGCTGGCAACTGACTGGGAGTGATTGGATGGGATGATGCCCCCCTCCCCCAACACATCTAGTTTAAAGCTTTCTTGACCAACCTGTCAAGCCTCCTACCACCTAAGCTCCTCCACTTAGCTGTCAGACTAGCTCCACAAGCCTCCAGTAGACCTGACCTCCCAGGTAGTTGATATCCTCTTAAGAAGGGGATAAAGTTCCTGTGGTGCACATACATAAAGAATTTGTTAGGGAAGACAGTCTGGGTTATTCCTGCTTCAGGTAAAGGCAAACACACTCATGGGACTGCTTTTGCTCAGGGACCCGGATATATCTGGTGGGTAAGAGGAGAAGATGGGGAAGTCCAATGTGTACCTCAAGGGGATTTGATTCTAGGGTGAATTATTTTTGGCCCAGTGGATCCATGACCCTTCAGGCCATCAGGGCAGAGATGCAACATATAGGTGGGCTCATGATCAAGGGGTGGACTTCACAACGGACACTATTGCCCAGGTTATTCATGACTGTGAAACATGTGCTGTAATTAAGCAAGTGAAGTGGTTAAAGCTTCTTTGGTATGGAGGACGATGGCTGAAGTACAAATATGGGGTGGCCTAGCAGATTGATTGTATCACACTCCCAGCAAGCCCTGTGTGCTTACCATGGTGGAAGCAACCACCGGATGGCTGGAAACATATGCTGTGCCCCACACCACTGCCTGGAACACTATCCTGGGTCTTGAGAAACAAATTTGGTGGCAACATGGCACCCCAGAGAGAATTGAGTCAGACAATGGAACTCATTTCAGGAACAACCTTACAGACACTTAGGCCAAAGAGCGTGGCATTGAGTGGGTATGTCACATCCCCTACCATGCACCAGCTTTTGGGAAAATCAAATAGTACAATGGCTGTTAAAAAACTATACTGAGAGCAGTGGGTGGTGGGACTTCAACACTGGGATACACATTTACCAAAAGCCACCTGGTTGGTCAACACCAGAGGCTCTGCCAACAGGGCTGGCCCAGCCCAGCCAGAACTTTTACATAGTGTAGAAAGGGATTAGAGTTTTTTATCTCAGAAGCTGGAGCAAAATTAGGTCTTCCACTCCATCTGGGAACCTGCTCACCAGAGACTGAAGCCAGAACTTTCATGGGACAATCATCCTTGACCTTTGTTCTCTTCAGTTCACGCACCTGTTCCTCCAAAGCTGAGGTAGGTTTTCCATCCCACTTTCTCATGTCTTCTCTATGCCCACAGTCTATGGCCACACCAACCCCAGCAACAAATACAGCAGCTACTCAAACTCTGACTACAACAGACAAAGCAGCTACTCCAACTCAAAGTACAGCAGCTACACCAACCCCAGCGACAAGTACAGTAACTATTCATACTCTGACTACATCAGAGTAATCAACTAATAGTAATAAACTACAGTAATATTACTGGCACATTATTAAACCTGTTGCAATTTGATTGCTGTTCTCCAAACTCCAATGCCATGCTATCTAAGTGATGTTTCAAAGTCTAAATCTGAAGGCCCAAACACATACATTTCCCTGTTCTGTGTGACCAGGGATGAATGTCTGAAAGTTCATTAAAAGACTGAGGCTAAAGACTAGGGATTTACTGCCTAAAAAAAACCCTTTACTGTATGGAAAAGGGAAGTGGAGCAGAAGGGACTGTGAAACGGCACCTGGAAGAGATGCAAGGAGCCCATCTAATTCAGCCCTCCACATGTCTGGTGGTTTTGGTTCACAAGTGAGTCTCCTTAATGTTCACATATTTCCTCATAGACCAGCTCTCTTGAGGGCAAAGTCTGTACACTTGCCAATTTTTATAATATATTACTTTTTTAACATATAGACGCACATTCACACCACTGTATATATGCAAGCAAGCACTTAAATAAAGATTATGGTAACTATGTATGAAGCAGTAGTTGGATGACTCATACAAGAACATAATTTAAAAGATAAACAGATCATCAAGGTTGCTGAAAAGAATGGATGAGGTTACTACAAGGTTACATGGCCAGGTCCAGGCAAAATATTTATCATTTCATAGGTGTTATGAATCAAATGAACCATTAGAATTACTTAGTCTAAAATTTTATGTAACAGAAGCTATAAATGTTACAAAATATTTCCCAGATGTTACTTGCAACCTTGTAACATTAGCCCAGAGGAAGACAAAAAAGGTAACAATGAAATATTTTTCTATTGTTTTAAGGAGATAGAAAATGCAATATAGGTCTTACCACATCACTTACACTGTTACAGATACATTCCTGTATCCTGTCAGAGAAAACTGTGAATACAGTTAAAAGACAATTATGTAAAAACACGTCCATGAGGAAAACAGTTATTTTCTGCAGGCATTGCAGATTTTCTTTGGGCATCAGTGGTTGAATCATCCAAATAAAACCCACATCAATATTAAAAAGAAGACTATATTAATTGCACAATAAATTACCTAGCTCTTGTTCATTTAATTAAACATAATGAAAAATCTAGTCAGTCACTGAAAATGAGAATGAGGTAAATTAACTGGTTTTAGCCATATCTTCTTAGACATGCCTGTGTCTTCAGAGTATGCGGTGAGGCAAATAGGCAGGCCTGAACCACCACCCTTGGCACAGGCATTCTGAATCCCTCCTTCACTGTAGGTGCAGACTCCTAGTTATAGTTCTTGTAGCTCAGAATTAGTCCAATGTTGAGATCCCAGTAAATTTTGAGGTGGCACAACAGATTGTAACACTAACATAGATGCTAAAAATGGAAAAGCTGCATGTATTTTACTTTTTTCCAAAATATCACTATATATTAAAAAGTATTCAAAATCTATATTAAAGCTCAGTCCTTAGAGGGACACTCAGAACACTTGGAATGCATTTGCATGTAAACAAAGAAAACAGTTCTTAATGGAGGGCCTAGTGTCTTCCTCAGTGATTTTCAGTTCCTGTTTTGATAATCAAATGCTGGTTTCCAACTGCACTATGGTGGCTCCAGTTAAAAAACTGGTTTGCTAAATCAATTTTAGGCTTCATTAAGCTCATGGGGGTCCAGTCGTCTCTTCTGAACCTTGAAGTATGTGCAGCATTTCTCCCTCAAATTATGTTTTACTAGAATTAGGGGTATTCCACAAACCAGAGGATTGAGCTTACTCTTGTTCTGCATGGACAAACTAGGTTTTTTTTATAGAGCTTTAATTTGATTTGATCTCCCATTAAGTTAAAGCAGTATAAATGCTATTATCTATTTTAGTTTGAGTGTACCCAAAGAGTATTTAAGTTCAATTTAAACTATGCCTCAGAATACCAAAGATTCAGGCACCCGGTCAAGTTAACATTGTTAAACAAGTCACTAGTCAAAAAGTAGGCTGTGACAGTCTGCTCCAAACCTTTAGCAAAAGGAAGCAGCGACACTTTCTTTAATCTTGTTTAACTGTGACTTAAGTAGACTGAACTCATGACTTGTCATGTCTGAAGAATGCATAAATGAGCAATTATCATGGTCCAGTTGACACATGACAGGCTAACTTGTTTGTCTAGTCCTTAAATTAATAGGAAATCATCCTCATAGTTTTCTTTAATTAAATTGATTTTTAAATTGTTCTGTTAGTTAAGACAAACAAATCCTCTTTTGTGTTTCCATAGCAGTGAGCTAACTGGCACTTCTTCAGGGGGGAATCATAACTTATACACTGATTTAATTAAAAGAAAAAAAAAAAAAAAGGAAAGAAAAAGAATGAATAAATGATCGAATTAAGAGAATGTGCTTATTACATACGGAAAAACACTGCTTTTCTTCATTATGCGACAGTTTCACATGAACAAACGCATCTTCCTTTTGGAATAAAATTTGTCTTTGGAACAAGATACTACCAAATAATTTATGTTTTCATTACATAGCTATTTAATTTTGGCCTGCTGATCTGCTAAATTTGTGGTAGCATAGTTGGCATAGCTCCGTGAACTTTGAGAAAAGTACTAATTCATAACTGATTAAGAGCCAAGCAATTTCTATTCATCATTTTCATAGTGATTTTTATTTTCTTGCCATTTTCTATCATGTAATTTCCTTCCTTTACAGTTTTCAGAAACAATTATTTTTTCTTACTGAAAAATAATTCCTTCCAGAGATAGGTAGCTTTCTGGTGCATTTAATTAATACCAAAGAAAAAAAAAAACTGAAAACATAACCAGTCACATACATAAAAAAATAAAGGAGTGACTATCATAGGTTAATACAGCATGGAAGGCAAATATAAAACTTCAAAACAAATGCAATAAAAAATACCCACTGGATTAACACCTGTGTTAATGTTAAAAATATTAACAATTTCCCCCACGCAATTTTATCTCTATTTCCCTTTTATTCATCTCCGCTGTTATTCCCAAATTCTATCTTAAGCAAATCTACAGCAAAGTTTCTGCACTAATCCAGAAAGGAAAATGGCTTGTACTATTGCAGCCCATTAAAAATTATGTAGACAGTAAGATTATTAGAAAGAGCTCAAGTTACTGCTGCGTAATTAAGAGCATCAAAAGCTATAAAAGCCAGAACGTCACATGCCAGATGCCTTTTTTCCAGGACAGCAGTTTCTACCAGGCTCAGTACTTCCAGGCCTGCTTGTAGAGAAGTTCTTAGTACCTTGAAAGAACAACTGAACAAAAATTCAGCTTCATATAAATTATATTAATAAGGCAGCTTCACTGGTTTTCCAATGGATATAAGAGCCCTTGTCTGTATGCAGCTTTGCAATGCATGTAGGAGAGCTTTAGGATTAAATATTTTTATCTACATTATCATGATTACTGGAGATGAATAAACTAGACTGAAAGACATCTCTTTAGTCAAATTCCTAACAGAAATTTGTTTTGCTAAATTAACATCAAAGAGACATTTAGATGAATGCCCTTTATTCAAAATCTTGATTCTCAGGGAGATTCTGGTACAGTAAAACCTCATTTTGGGCCTATGCCATTGGTTAACTAATGGAAGTCCCTTATCTGCAGGTATATGACTAAATCTATTCAATTGAATCAATATATTAAAAAATAGAAGAAAAATTTAAACTTTAAAGCACATTTACTGGAAGTTATTGAAGTGATAGGTAGTGGAACAGCTGAGTGGTAGAAGGCTCACATTATATTTGAGTTGTTCACATTAATGAATTTCAGATAATCTGGTGTTTCATGCATGTGTGCTTGACTTGGGCTTTTTAAAGTCACTAAGGTGGTGAGGACGTCACAGTCTTCTTTGTAAAGAGTGGTTTAAATACAGTTGCTAAGGAGACTTCACAGATGATTTGGAGATTTTGGTGAAGACAGTAACTCCAGATAAGCAATCATAAGTTCAAGGAGACTCTGTCATTTTTGGCATTTACAAGTAATTTTGAACAAATGACTTTCTCACAAATGGAAATTCACAAAATGAAATTCTCACTGGTATCAGTGGAGTTACTCCTGCTGCTAATGGTCTTAAAAGTTTGGATTATTAATGAGAAAATGCAGTTAAGCAAAACACAACCTGAATTAGAAAAAGGTCACAGTAGGGTAATATAGAGAGTATGCAACCATCAGTTATAACATGCTACAAAAGAACTCTCTATGAGAAAGGCTACTGGTAAACACAGGGTTTACAAACAATAAATAGAAATTCTACGTATCACTATAATGCCCTGCTCTGTTTTTAACCATGTAAATAATTCTTTCTGTACTGATGAGAAAGCTAATCAAAAAAAGTATTCCAAACAAGTTAGAAATTGAATCACCCTCTTTTTGCCCCTTGAGGATACAACTAAAATAGCAGGAACTTGCATAAACAGATTTATAACCACAGAGGCACAAACCTACATTCACACTGATTTTATTTACATACACACAAATGCGCACAAAATAGTGTTAAGAAGGGCAGTCAGATTTCATGATGCAGCTGCATAGAGTTACTTATAAATGAGAAGTACCAGACTGCTTTCCCTTGTGAAGTGTAATCACTCAGCATTCCTTCATCCTTCTTCCAAATAGTGGTATGTGATCTACAGCAACCTGTATAGAATGAAACTTACTGTTTCTTAGTTTGCACTTGGTTGCTGTCCCCTCATCTTAATAGACATTTTTGAAGTCTTACTGGACCTGTTTCTGTGGTTAACACCTACCAGTGCTAAAGTGGAAGTGCTGCTGAGACAAGCTCCTATTTTAGGGCCAGCAGATGCACCAGATGGTAGATTTTTTCCCCCTTCGGTAGCAATAATCTTACACGCAAGACAAGTAATAACCCAGCTGAAGACCTGCCAAAGAGCCACTGAATGCAGATATCTGCAGTACAGTGACCCCATCATTTTTCATGTCAAATAAAGGCATTCAAAATTGGACAGGGGAGACTATCTGCCAAAGCAGTTACCTAGACCAAAGTGGGAAAGTAAATTATCTAGCAATGCTGAACAAAATGATCTAGTAAAATTGAAACCACAAGCTCAGTATTATTTTACAATCCAGAAGAGAAATCTACATGTCTTTCAAACATTAATGTTTGAACCACACAATTCATGAGAGTCATCATTCTCAGTTGAGAGGTGGAGGCATGTGCTCTGCGTTGTAGAATTACAAATTGGCAGTTTCAGATAGAAGTCAGAATTGGACCTTAGCTATGAGTCTGGTGCCACTTAACCTGATCAATGGGCCTAAGAAAGTCCATAAAAGAAAGAGAAGGAAATTATAACCAAAAAAAGAAAAAGTCAAAGGAAAGTTGGAATATTAGGCCATCTAGTCAACTTTGAGATGTCATGTTGGTAGGGGTATGATTTTCCAAAAAGAGAAAAACATTTGGAAGGAATTATTAGAGAGTGGAGTTAAGTCATATTTTGCTCAGGAGTAAGGCAGCCACCTTAAACTGAAAGCCAAAGAAATTGAGACTGAAAGAGGGAAAATTCAAGGAAGCTGTTCAGGCTACTTTTGACATCTTCTCTACTGTTTACTGTGAAGTTCTCAGAACATCTTATTATTAACCCTATGGAAAGCATAAATTGTCTTCTACAGGAAGAATTCAGACACTCAGGAGTATTTTTGCTATGCGCATGATGGCTGCACCATATTCAGATTGCATCAAATTTTTCTTTGTTAATACTTTGACAGATTTCTCTAGTTTCCATATTAGCTCAGGTTCATTAATAGAGATGATTTGAGTAGTAGGCGTCTGCACTTTGATCACATATAACAAAAATTGAATACACTGAGATTTGTATAGTACTTAATTATAATCTTTCTGGATGAAGTCTATGGTTCCTTATACAAATACTAGTGAGTCCAATTATCCTTGTATCATATCAAGCTGCACACTTAGACAGTGGCGTTTGGTAGGTTATCTTGTTGTTCAAAGAAACTTTCATTTTGCAGCAGTTACTGAAATATCTAATTTTAGAGGCATCTTAATAGCTATCTTCTGTACACAGTGCACTAATTTTCCACTCTGCAGCTGTCGGATATTTTTTGCAGATAAAACATCATTAATTCTCAGTAAGTTATGCTGAGTTTAGCTCAGAGAAAACCTCAGCTGGTTTATGCCTTCATACTAATGACCAAAGAAAGCTGGAAATTTTGAGTTAGTTTCTCTTGGAGTAACAGAGTTTCAAACTCCGTTAAAAGGATATTGGAAGAAAAGTACCTTCAAATGAATCTTGAAAACCAAAGTGCTTGAACTGAATACAATTCAAGTGTAACATCTCCTTCATGAAGGTGTGCCTGACACAGCAAAATATGCTTTGTCAAGAAAAAGTGCCATGGAGAAGCAATTTGTAAATTTTGCATCTATCTAATAAAGGAGGGGGGAAGGAGTGAGAATTCAGACAAATTTTAACTGTTAATCAGGTAATGAAACTAAAAGTAATATAGTTAGCAACCAAGGACCAAAGATAAAAACTACAAGCAATAACAGCTCCCAGGCCGTTAAAATCAAAACAAGAGGCATAAATGGCATGAAGAAACAAAACAGGCCTGAAAAGTAGAAACCACAATACTGGGAAAATGGAGACTTACAGGAGAGAAGCAACAGAGAAAATTAAAGACACTGCTCCTCTGAAAACTATGTTTTATCTCGTTCGATCTGGTTACCAAAGGGGTAATGGAGAAAAAGTGTCTGCAGATTTAACTGTGGCAAAAAATCCAAGGATTGACTGTTGCTTTGAGAAAGAACAGTGTAAGTGCCTTTGTGGGATCCCATCTTGCTTGAATTTCAATTTTTCTGTTTCATGTTTGAGGAGCTTTTAACAAAAATGTTTTCTGGTCACCAATAACATAAATTTCTCTGTGCTGGCTTTTCCACTAATAAATCTGCACAAATCAAACTACATCTGCTCACCTCTACTGATAGTAGCAGTACCATGAATAGCTTTCTGTTTGCATGACAATTGAACAAAAATGAATGCAAAGCTGTTGCAGGAGATGATGACATTTTCATTTTTCATAGCACGCAGCCATGCTAAGTTGAACAAGTGTGGAAGTGTGTTTACTTTCAGGCTATTTTTTCCCCAGCATAGTGCTGCCAGTGAGTCTGACAGTTCTATGAATATACCAATCGTCTTGGCAGACTACAAGTGATCAACCTGTTTTAAAGACAGTTATCTGGGGTTTTATTTTGTATGGTGGGTTGGTTTTCTTACAGGATCTGTTTCAAAAGTGTTTCTAGCAAGTAGCATTAAATACTCGACCATGTATCAGAGTAAATTCCACACAAATACATGAAATCACGTTTTTTCACTGAAGTTCAATACTTGTCTTTGAAGGCTGAAAAATCCTGACATTTTCAACAACTGTCAGGACTGTCGGAGACAAAGGACGGCATCATGGCTCTACAGGCAGAGGAGAAAAATAAATAAATAACAAAAATCAAAGCAGGCTACAGAACTTCCAGCAAATTTATCAGGAGAGCAGCACAGAGAGTGCAGAGTATAGATTTCTCTTCTTTTCTTTCTTTTTTTTTTCCCCTTAGACAAGGAAGTACTCACTGAATAAAAAGGAAAATGTTCTTGATTGCTTTCTGACAGGTACATGCTGTTTATCTAAACAAAACCTTTGTTTGAGACAGGTTAATCAAGAAAAAAAACAAATGTGCAAAACAGAGACACTGGAATGAGAATGAACATTTTCCCAGGTTGTTTTTCATAGGCTCTAAGATAGATTTGTTCTGTTTTTAACGAGACTTTATTTACAGTTCCCAAGATCAGCCGCTAAGCAACCAATCAAGTAGCCCTCTATCACCCTGACACAAAAAGGTTTGGGAATAGTAATCCTTTGAATAAGAAGATATCAGCATTCGGAAGCATGCAGAGTTATAATAAAAATTTCCACTTGACTTAGTGCATTGTTTCTAATTCTTTGCTTGAAAATCCCTTTCCACTGCAGAAGTAACAAATGTCTAGACTTAGTGTGCTTCAACTACATCTGGTGCTTAAATGGCGTTGTCCCCAAAATTCCAACTGAAACAAACCAATTTGCTGAATACTTTGCCAATTTTTTTGAAGCTGTATTTACAGACAGAAGCAACTGTGCATATTTCTAGCTACATACTCCTTACAGCTTACATGATCAGTCAAACTGGTTTGTTTTATAGCCTGACAGTGGTTATGTAATTTTTCACCAGAAGCTATAGAAGAAGGTTGGTAGCACATCACACGCACCACATATCAGTGTGCAGTGTACCCCTACATATGCATTTTATAATCCTTCTTTCCACTGTGGGCTGCAAGCAGAGTAGGTGTTGCAGGAGACAATTCTTACTAGTTCTAAATGGGAGGATCACATTTCCAAATACTTTTATTCCTCTTGCAAGTCATAATATATGATACATTATATATAATATAGTACGTAAATAATAACATAGTATCACAAATACAATTTGGGACTCTCACACATTTACATTTTATATATCATGGATGAAAATTCTTTAAAAATATTTTTTTAAATGTATTTTTATCAAAAAAAATCCTTCCTCCAGGTATCAGAAGCAATCATAAACACTGCAGAAAGAAATCATATGTGCCACTTGGGGAATTAAAGGATGTAGAGCTTCTTATGCAGCAATTATAGTGCTCTATTACATGATCATTTTTCCTGCTACTACTATACCTCAACTTCAATTAGCAATTTGCAGGACAAAGAAATATGTGAAATTTTACTTCCTACCACTTTATTATAGACCATTTTTATTATGCCTTTCCCCGTGACAACAAAAGACAAAAGCAGTGTATATCAGATTTATATGACAGCCTGAATTCAGCTTGCAAAAGCACAATCATCAAACAATTATTAAAAGGTAATGAGTAGCTAGAGATTTAATTGAAATTAACAGGAGTCCCAGGTACCCTGAGTCTTTCAGAGCCATCCAGATTATGTCTAGGTCCTTGGAAAGGTGCAACTCCTTTGTGCAACTGAAGGGAGCAAATCCTAACACCACTGAATACTGTAGAACAATGTTGAAACCATTTTCCATCAGTTTCTGTGCTTCTTCTAGATATCATGGGAAAAAAAACCCCATAAATAAAAAAAGAAAAGATTCAGGGCTCAGATTGTGACTATTGAGATGAAAAATAAAAATTACATAGAGCATAACCCTAGCCAAAGAAAACTGCTAACTTCTGCAGCAAGCTATTAACCATAGAGGAAAGAGAGTGATGAAAAAAACATGCCTATGCTACAGAGGTGGAATTACCTGACCTGTTCCTCTCTAGAGTCTAGAAAACACTAGAGCGTGTAAAACAGCACAATGTGATGACGCATTTTTTAAAAGTGTGAAAGTTTTATAAAGCTAATGTTATTGTGCTAGTTTTATCAGCTTCTTCATAATTGCAAATGATGTCTTTTTAATTATTGCACTAAGTCTCACTCAGAACTTTAGAAATTGAAATTACATGGAGTGGAAAGCTCTTAGTAATGTAGTGTAAAACTAACATCTTTTCTGAAAGATTTGGATCTCTGCAGCTGAAAAATAAAAGAAATAGCTGCTGCTTCCATCTTTACATGGCATGTTGAACTGTGTGTTTCTCATGGACAGGCTAGGTAGAAGTCACAACTGAATTTTATAAAACGGCATGTATTATAACCTGAGAGACATCTCAGGTATTTGGACCACAAACCTGAAACTTTAATGAATTCCTATGGAAAACACACCCAAACAACTTGGATGACTAAAGTATTGAATTTCTATGTCTTCCATGTCAAAACTTTGTAGAATATAAATCAGTCCAAACTACTGCAGCATTGAGTACAGTTTGCCAACAACTGCAATAAGAGTGTCAGCAAAGGCAAACACATACTAAAGCAAGAACACAAACAAACCAAAAAGGTCCATGTCATACATGTAATGGAAACAAAAGTTGTAAGTCCATGTAAAGCAACACAAGTGCACAAAAACTCTACTTGCATAATGAAGAGCTGATCTGAATGAGGCTACTAGAATGCCATACCAGGGAGACTTTTTCTCTGCAACTCCCTTTACCATTACTTAATCCACTTCAGTCAATGTATTCTTAGAAAAATGAGTTTTAAAATGTAGTTTTGTGTTTGCCCTTAGAAGAGGATTATACAAATCTCACTACAGAGCTGAACTTCACCTAGGAAAATTTTCTACTATTGTGGCAGAAAAAGCCTCATGAACATAAGTAATTCCTAGCAAGACTGTCATTAGTATTCAATCAATGGTGGTGGAGGGAAACAGGGATCTCTATAAAAGCCTTATTCCCATCAAGACTAATACATAGTAAACAGCAGAGCTTCCAACCTTTGCACTCAAAAACTATAGTGCATGATTTTTGGTGAGAAAGGGAGGTGTTGAATTTTTGGCACCTAGTAGTCTATTTAGAAAAACTCAGGTAATTTATGTCAGAACACACATTGAAATTGACTGAATTACTAGCTAAATGATTGCAAATGAATGTCAATCATGTTATGTATTGTTTATGGCTGTGCACTTTTTTCTCATACAGAAATTCCTTCCTGAATAGAAAATTGTAAATCTGTATTAGTTTCTGTTGTGTGACTTCTGACTTCCTCTTTTGCACTCAGAGACTGGGAGCAACAAAGCAGAAGAGAAAAGCTTCAAAGAGCCAAGGATCTACAGATGTAGGGAGCTTCAGCTGTAACCTGTGGAGCCCCAGACAGATCTGTATGTTCTGTCTCTTCTTCATGTCTGTTCCAGTTCTTAGTTGAAGCATATCTTGTGACAGATGAAGTCTGTCTCACTGAATCCTGAGTACTATGGTTTCTCTATACTGCTAATGGTAGTGGGGAATCGGACCAGTGCTGCAGGATGTAGCTCAACAGACTGGCACATACCTCTAATGAGACAGCCAGGTAATGTCAGGCTTCAAGAAGATGCTTTGCAAAGACAGCACATTTATTTTGCAAATAAGAAAAACATCAAAAGCCATGGAAACCTCTGCAGTGATGGTACAATCTAGGAAAGCAAGGGATCTGGAAGGGGTTTGCTAAGAACAGGAAGTTAGAGAAGCCACTCTTCCTGCTAACTTTTCCTATGCAGCCCATGCAGTCACCAATGCTGACAACATGAACTGTGCTAAAGCCTCAACTATGTAATTGCTGTTACTAAGAAAGTGCTTTGATCTGCATAATAATCTATAAGAAATTAATAAAGACATTTTCAGCTACCCATTTTTCTTAAAACTACATAAATTGAATAGAACAGATAAAAATTCTAAGAAAAAGTAATATCATATGTGGCTGACTTCAGTTCCTAGTCTTGCATATTATCTAACTAGTTGAACACAGAAACAAGCAATTTAAATTGTGTCTTGTCACTTTCACTCTAGCATTTCAGGAACATAAGCTGTGTCTCTAGTTACTGAAGAGTATATGAGGATTTGAAACCCAGAATGAATACTCCATCTTGTGGCAGATCATTATGTTCCCTGTTGACAAACTTACAAACCAAGATTGTATAATTCTCTTAAGACTGTTATATAATTCTGTTAAGACTGAAGATGTAAAGATAGACACCTTTTCCCAGAAATAAATGCACGTATGTATGTGGTGGTAGAAAGCAGTTGTAATTTGAAATCCCTAATTTGTAGTAACACTTCTCCCCACCAAAAAGAAGAATCAAAACCCACAAACAAAAAAAGCCACCAAAAAATTAACAGTGAAAGAAAATTCCAACACTATAAAAATAACCCAGCATACAGAATTCTGATATAAATTCTTCACAGCTTTCATAGAAAATACACCTAAATTGAATCACTGGATTAGTTAATCTTATTGTGTATTATAGGTCTTTAGGTGTTGATCAGAAGCTTTAAAGCATAAACAAAATAATGTAGCCTTCCAAAATAAAAATTTGTAATCCAAGGAAAGACTGTGCAGTGCTACCTTAAGTCTCCAAAGGTACATCCAGATAAATATCTCCTGATCTACACATAAATAAAATGAAAAATCAATTGTCAAACCATTCTCTGGCTCATTTACAAAACCAGCATTGTCCCTTATTCTAAAGAATAAGATAGAAGCCCTTGAAATTACTCAGATCATATCAATATCAAATTATAATACTGAATCACCCGAAGTGATAAGAAAGTCAAAGAACTCATAAAACTTAACAGTAGTTCTCTGACTATTGGGAGCGCAGCACCAAAGAATTCTTCTCCTGATAACCATGTGAACAGACAATGACAATTCTGAAAAGTCCTGAAAAAAAATCAATAATAGAAAAAAATTCCCTGAAACTGTTTCATGTCTTTTGGTTGTTACCCTTAAAGGCTTAATGAGACACTGTTCTTTGTAGGCTAAGATTGTTTACATCTCTTAGTTCTCTAAGAAATCATCATTTTCCTTCAAGAATTTTTGCTTTCTCTCCACAAAGTACTTTAGGAGATGTAACGGTAGTAAATACCAAAAATAATATAGTTTATCCTCCCTGATGTCAACTGTGGGAACACATCAGGCTACACCTGTTTTACTGGAGCCTTATCTGCATTATCAGATGGAAGCTTATTTTCAGATTCTCTGCAGTTTGCTCTAGCCATATACCAACTCCATATCAGGGTACATTTGTTTCCATGGAAAAGAACTATATATTTGCAGATTAGACAGGAGCTGCAGCATACTGGGAAAAGGGAGTTTGCAGGCATTCTGAATGTTTGCAAATGTTCTTCCTCTGCTTCTGACTACAGCTAGGACCTTTATCAAAGAACACACGCATGCTTCAAAGGGAAAAATCTATTATTAAACACTAATGCACTTGACAAACAACTCTAAAAAAGCTATCATACTATTGATGTCCCCAGTTAGCATCTTATGATCTAGATACATTTTCAGAATAATAACAAACTGAAAAATTTATTAAAACTCTGTTCCCTTGTCTGGACATCTGTTTTCCTTAAGCAAACTTTGTTATACTCTGATCAAATATGATGCATAGAGTACAGCACTGTGCTCACAGACCATCTCTACTTTTCCATGGTGGAACACACAACCATAATGCACCAGTACAGCTAGTAGCAGTCAGCTACTACTAAAGCAGCCAACTTGTTTTAGAGGTAAAAAAAGTAAGGGTGAATAATTATTGCAAACTGAATCCAACGCTTGGCACTTTTGTCTTTCATTTTCAAGACCTTATGTAAGGGAAGTACTAAGCTAACATAAAAGAACATGAAAGTCATCCAGATGCCTCATTGTCTTAAATTTGCAGTACAGCATATTCCAGCCCATCACATTATGCCCTTGTCTTCATGGGGGATTTCAGCCACCCTGATATCTGTAGGAGTGACTGTGCAGCCCAGCACAAGCAATCCAGGAAGTTCCTCAATTGTGTGAAAGATCTTGCAAGTGATACTGGATCTTACAGGGAGAAGTGCCATTCCGCTGCTCAGGGCAATCCCAAGGACAGCTGCAGGTCAGACAGAGAAGAGATTCAGAGCAGCCCTGTGGAGGAGGACTCGGGGGTGTTGGTCGATGAGAAAATGAACATGAGCTGGCTTAAGTGTGCACTTGCAGCCCAGAAAGCCAACTGTATCCTGGGCTGCATCAAAAGGAGAGTAACCAGCAGGTCGAGGGAGGTGATCCTGCCCCTCTACTCTGCTCTCCTGAGACCTCACTTGGAGTCCTGTGTGCAGTTCTGGTGTCCTCAACATAAGGACATGGAACTGGTAGAACAAGTTCAGAGGAGGTCCATGAGGACGATCAGGGGACTGGAGCACCTTCCATATGAAGACAGGCTAAGAAAGTTGGGGCTGTTCAGCCTGGAGAAGAGAAGGCTGCGTGGAGACCTCGTAGCAGCCTTCCAATATCTGAAGGGTGCCTATAGGGATGCTGCTTCCTTAGGGACTGCAGTGGCAGGACAAAGGGTAATGGGTTAAAACTTAAACAGGGGAAGTTCAGGTTAGATATAATGAATAAATTCTTTAATGTGAGGGTGGTAAGGCCCTGGAACAGGTTGCCCAAAGTGGTAAATGCTCCTTCCCTGGGAGTGTTCAAGGCGAGGTTGCATAGGGCTGTGGGCAGCATGGTCTAGTGTGAGGTGTCCCTGCCCATGGCAGGGGGGCTGGACCTAGATCATCTCAAGGTCTTTTCCAACCCTAAGCATTCTATGATTCTTCTATGACCCCCACCCCAAACCGTGCTGTTTAACATCCAATTCAAATGAATTATCAAGATGGACAGGAAGCAAAAGAATTTATTTTTTTTTTTTTCCTTCCAATATCAAACAAAGCAGAACCCTGGGATTCATTCTAAGTCTTTACTACTTTTCATTCCCATTGTATCTAAGGTAATCTGCCTCTGGCTATACAGCTTTCCCCAGCCTTCTAGATACATGCAATTGTGTTTCAGACACTTATGACCTTCAGCTAGAGTTATAATGACTGTAGCTCATAGCTAAGAATATAAAAATATAACAACTGCCAGTCTTAAATACTGTTACTGCCTACTGAGTGTCAGAGGTCACCATAAATACACCAGACAACTACTCCACTGTCTACATTGGCTCTCCAAAGAATATTGCTATTCAAAAGCCCTTTTCTGGTATGCACAATCTTCATTGGTTTCAGAATTACTTGATTGATCCCCCAATTTTGTTTGCACTGAAATATTTATTAAAAACTGTAAGATGGGCATGAAGAGCCAGTTCTGTTTTTAACACTATATTTATGCCAGGAATCTCATATGAGAAGTATGACAGAATATTTATAACAGAGACAAGGATAATGCCATATGATCTTTTTGTGATTAAACCCTCCCTGATATCAGCACTTGGACAAAACTATGAAGTAATATACAAATCAGTATTCAGTCAAGATTATGCAGTCAGCATGATCAGCTTGACACATTCCCTTGTAGTGAAAGATAGCAGCATTTTTTTTTTAGGATTTTTTTTTGCCATTAATTGTTTTTCTAAGAGATAACAAGTAAAAAAAAGGAATCACGTGGTTCATAACTAATCATTTTTTCTCAAACCTATTGCTACCCATTATTAGGCCTCTTAACTTCAGCTGACTATCATGAAAAACTGAAGTACAAACCAGAAGTCAAATAACTAACAGAACCTTAAATTCAGTGGTCACCAAGGAAATCAGTTCTCTGATTATGGAAAAAAATCCTGGAGAAATTAAAACCAAAAAAGCTAATTTAGAATTAGAAATAAAAGAACATTTATCAATTTCCAGGAAGAAAGTTTACTTTCCTAAGTTTTAAAATCATCAGGATCAGATTGCACAGGCAAACTAAATAAACAGGGTAGCTGGAGGAATGCAAAACTACTGTTTCTGATAAAATCTGATTAAAGATAACCACAGAAATGTTTTCAGTAATGTAAGCAATCTACCACCACTATTTTATCTGCTATGATTTTGCTTCTACAGACAGGACATTTTTTAACCTTACTGAAACAAAATTAACCCAGCTTCAGATTACATTCTGGTTAACTGAATTCCCCTTTCTCTGTCAACTAGACATAATGCTATTCTCTTCATGCTCCCTTACTAAACAGCTGATGTTTACAGCCCTAGAGAATGTCACAAATTGGTGCAGGTGAGTTAATTTCTATGTACGTGATCGGAAATGCAGTTGGGGTGAAAAAGTTGTTACATGCGTACAATTACTGTGGAAGCATATTCTTCATTTGGACAAATTAGTGGTTCTGGACTTCATAAAGTTCTCCTATATAACCAGACCTCTTATCCCTTCTATTCACACTCCATTGCTCTTCCAGGCTCACTCAGAGCTATTTGTCCAACATAAAGACTTAAAGAAAATCATAGAATCATAGAATAGCTAAGGTCGGAAAGGACTGTAAGATCATCTAGTTCCAGTTCCCCTGCCATGGGCAGGGACACCTCACACTAAACCATGCCACCCAAGGCTTTGTCCAACCTGGCCTTGAACATTGCCAGCGATGGAGCATTCACAACTTCCCTGGGCAACCCATTCCAGTGCCTCACCACCCTTACATTAAAGAATTTCTTCCTTATATCCAATCTAAACTTCCCCTGTTTAAGTTTAAACCCATTACCCCTTGTCCTACCACTGCAGTCACTAATGAATAGTTCATCCCCAGCTTCCCTATAGCCCCCCTTTGGATACTGGAAAGCTGCTATGAGGTCTCCACGCAGCCTTCTCTCCTCCAGGCTGAACAATCTCAACTTTCTCATCCTATCTTCATACGGGAGGTGCTCCAGTCCCCCGATCGTCCTCGTGGCCCTCCTCTGAACTTGTTCCACCAGCTCCATGTCCTTTTTATGCTGAGGACGCCAGAACTGCACACAATACTCCAAGTGAGGTCTCACGAGAGCAGAGTAGAGGGGCAGGATCCCCTCCCTCGACCTACTGGTCACGCTTCTTTTGATGCAGCCCAGGATACGGTTGGCTTTCTTGGCTGCAAGTGCATACTGAAGCTGGCTCATGGTCATTTTCTCATCGGCCAAGTCCTTCTCCATGGGGCTGCTCTGAAGCTTTTCTCTGTCCAACCTGGAGCTGTGCTTGGGATTGCTCCAACCCAGGTGTAGGACCTTGCACTTGGCATGGTTAAACTTCATCAGGTTGGCATCAGCCCACCTCACAAGCGAGTCAAGGTCCCTCTGGATGGCATTCCTTCCCTCCAGCATAACAGTCGAACCACCCAGCTTGGTGTCATCGGCAAATTTGCTGAGGGCGCACTCAATCCCACTGTCCATGTCACCGACAAAGATGGTGAACAAGACCAGTCCTAACAACAATCCCTGTGGGACATCACTCGTTACTGATCTCCAGCTGAACATTGAGCCATTGAGCACAACTCTTTGCCTGTGACCATCCAGCCAGTTCTTTATCCACCGAGTGGTCCACCTATCAAATTGACAACTCTCCAATTTAGAGACAAGGATGTCGTGTGGGACAGTGTCAAACACTTTGCACAAGTCCAGGTAGCTGTTATCAAATGCTCTACCCCTGTCCATCAGTTTTGTAGCCCCATCATAGAAGGCCACCAGATTGGTCAGGCATGATTTCCCCTCAGTGAATCCATGCTGGCTGTCACCAACCACCTTGTTGTTTTTTCATGTGCTTTAGCATGCCTTCCATGACAATCTGCTCCAAGATTTTGCCAGGCACAGAGGTGAGACTGACTGCTCTGTATATATATAATAAATATATATGTATATATAAAAATAAACTTGTTGCTATGTCTCTTGAAGCCAGTAAGAAACACTACAAAAGAATAATCTAAATTTTATAAATTTGTACACTAACAAGTTCTGAAGGAGTTCTAGTTCTTTGATTATTTTTATTACAAAAATAATCTTGCATTGCTCATTCATCACAATAAACACTAAGTTTTATAGCAATGAGTCAAAGCAGTAAGGTGCTTTGTCAAAAATATATCTGATCTGGATATCTATTATAATTTTAATGGCATCAGCTAATAAGACAGGAAAGGTTAGGAGGTTGTTTGGGGTTTTTGTTTGTTTATTTATTTTTTAAGGGTCCAAATTATAAAATTTATTTTCCTTTTTTAAAGTACAGAATGATCACTTCATCTAGAAAAGAGTAACTGCAAGACCTGGAGGTAAAGCTTTTTTCACCTACTTTTGAAGAAGCCTTTGAGGATTTTATCACAAAAGATACAAAGGATTTCCTTGTGGTTTATTTTTAGTGTATTACTATTGTTCTATAGAAGGACCTGCAGCCACACTTCATATGCTATTCTCTGCATATCTATACTGTAAATTGAGAAGAAAAGAAAGAGGAAGAAGCTTAGATTGCTATCTGGAACACTAAAGAAACTCCGTAGTGACACTACATCTCATTTCTGCTGATGTTTTAAAATAGACATTGACAAATTAGAAAACAATCAGAAGAGGCAAAAGGTAGCCCAGATTTGAGAAAGCTATTTTAGATGAAGACTTTTTTAAAAAGTCTGTTCAGTGCATTTTAAAGAAGTTTACAATCCAGAGTAAGCTAATTAGAAGGTGTTTGACAGCAGAAAACTTTTCCTGTGTTGGTCAAATAACCGCTCCCCTCCGAAGTCAACTAAGAAGCAGTATGTCAGCATTTCCTCAGTCCCTTTTTTGTGAACTACGATTATAAAAAAAGATGCAAGAGGCAGGGGGGGTAATGCAGTAGAAGTTTGAGTAGAAGGGGAAAGACGAGAGATGGATCATTGGGTTTAGTATGCTAATATATGTGAGGAATGGTGTCTAGGCTCAGGCAAACCTAGTATTTAATCCAAGAGGGAATAAAATTGCTTATCATCTCCAGCATTCACAAGTCTTCATCCTTTCTTAAAATGCAGTTAAATCACTAATCTGACTTATTTTCTTTTAAAATGCTTTTGTACAGGGTACCGCCTATAACAGGACACAATAACTTTTATCCCAGTCCCTTCTTTTTCCAGTAAGATCATCTTTCCCCTGCTTATTCAAAAACTGACTGTACTTTATCTTTCTGATTTTTTCAGCCCAGTACGGGGCCTGAAGATCATTCCAGCTCTGCCTGCTGGGCAGAGCTGTAGCTGAGGAGCATCAAAGACACTCAGGACTGTAGAAAAGGAGGGTAGTAAGACACTGTCTGCAAGAGTTAAGAATGAAGTCCAGAGAGTCAGACACGTTGCTGATCAACATCTGCTTTTCATATGTCAGTTCATGGAAACTTTAATAATCCAAATGGAAATATACTGGAAAGCAAGATAACTTTCAAAGACATAAAGGTTCCTGAAAACTGGAGGAGCGTAGGAGGGTAAAACTCAGTTCTTCCGCTCTTTCATAAGCATTCCTTATGATAAAGAGGATACTTGGGTGCAAGTTTTGGTCGAATTCCATACAGTCTTTTTTAGGTAGGATAAAGGAAAACATAAAATAAAGCAGGGGAGAGATATTAAAATAAAACTCATCAACTTGAAACTCTCGTCAGTTTTTTTTACTATCTTTTCTCTTGTATCCTTAATGCTGAATGAGTTCCAAACCAGCTAACTAATTTATTCCCTTTTTAAATTCTCAATGCTTTCATGAATACTCACTTCAGAGAACTGCACAGCCTGTGGCTAGAGTGAACCAGTCTGCAGAGGGAACTGATGTAGGCCAAGCTATAGCAGCCATGCTGAGTCTGCACCATGCCACATCAATCATTTACACTTGGAAAGAAAAGGAACAGAGATTCAGTACCTGCACTTCGCCAAGTTGGCCATATTTTCTTTTTGTTAAATACATTCTTTTCCCTTTTGGCTCTCATTAAAGATCAAGACAAGTTTATGCAAAATGGCTGCACACACTTGAGAATCAACAGCACGCTTTGTCATGAGCCGAAGCCGTACTTCTGTGCTATTATAGTTATGTAGCTACACAAAAGGAGAAAATAGGACTTGTTAATCAGTTCCTCATTTGCTCCTAATTAGAAGAGCCTGCCTTTATGCAAAGCATGTTGTAATTCTGAACTGAGTACTTCAATGAGTAGAATATGTGAAAGTCATTGTAGAAAACTTAATTCTAAGAAGTAACATTCTAGCTGCTGCCATGCACACCACTGTAGGAAATTCCAAGAGGCCTCTGTCACAAAACACTTCATAACTCAGCATTTAGGATTACTCCGATGCTACAATTGCATTTCACAAAGCTAATTTTACACTTAAGCAGTGACATCATTAATCACAAGCTTATACAACTTATTAGAGAAAAGGCTATGTCCTTAAAGAGTTTTTGCTCCATCATCTACTTTTTAATACCCATTTTCAAAATATCCTTCTTTACAGTGGTTTCAGAAACCATTATCCTACACCCTTGTCAAACATAACAGAGTATCAATGGTCACGCTGCTGACTCCTGAAAGAATTTATTTCTTACAGCTTCTTGGAAAAAAAGCTAAACAAACACTAAAATTTCTTCCATTATCAAATTCCAAATTCTGCCATAACTCTGGCAACACTTAGGGTTAGTCTATTAGCAAATCAAATGTGAATTTGATGAAATTCCATCTAAAAAACTTAAATATACTACTGTTCCTTTATTGAAGGTGACTAAACTGGGTATGTTGAAAAGGATTAAAACATTGAAGACAAACAAAATGATATCTGTTTATTAAGTACGTCTCTATTTTAAACCTCATGGTTTAAAACTCAAGGAATTCATGCTAATTTTTAAATACTCGTGCTTCTAATCTTGGCAATACATTGATTACTGCAGTTTAAAGCTGAGGATGTAGGTTAAAGGTATAAATGGAATACCTATCATATCTACTAATTAAGAGGGAAAATAAGATCCATGCCTCTGAAGATGGTTGATCTGACTTGGGGGTGGCAGGGGAGCGGAGGAACTTTATGAATTTTGGCACTAATGCACTTAAACTACATTTTTTTATCAAACCAACAGCATGTTGTGCTTCCATTTCCACCTGTATTTCTGTTTTACTGGCCTTTTCTGCTTCTGTATTGTAGGCAGCATTTTTAAAATATCCTTAAAGAATACAAGTAACTTCAAGATCAGCTTCTTTTCTGGTCTTTTGAGGCAATCACTCCCCTCCTCCTTTTAAGTAAAGATAGAGTTCTATTAACTTCTCAAAGAAGTGTCTTATAAAATATCCACATATTTTTTTTTAGATTTAAGACTAAAATTTGATTAAATTAAATAGAACATAATTAGGGGTCTTAACAGAATTCTAGAATCACTTTTGAGGTTTGTTTTGTCGTATTTACAAATCCTATAAAATAGCAGGTGGACAATGATATAACTGCCTGCATTCTGGTAAGGAAGTGCTAGAAAAGGTTCCCACTAATTGGACATAAAGCCCATAGAGAGGAATGTAATTATTTGCAAAGCAGGCATGTAGCGACAGTGACAGCAGGAAAATCCTTGCTCACCCTCTCCATTTATACAGCAAGGAAACCCTCCTGTAACAACAGAAGATGGAAAAATTCTTGTATTAAGCTTCACTGAATGAAAAGAAAGAAATACTATCATAAAGATTAAATTATAAAAAATTTAGTGAATTTTGCAGAGCTGACACTTTTATATAACATGAGAATGATCCCATTACCACCAAAATCTGAGAGAAGGGAGGGCATAAATAAGCAGTAAATCCTTTCATTTGGCACTTGCTTTATAGAAAACCCAAAGTATTTTCTTTTATCAACTTTGTCATCGCATAGGATCACAGAATCATGGAATATCTCAAACTGGAAGGGACCCATAAGGACCATCAAGTCCAACTCCCTGCTCCTTGCAGGACTACCTCAAGTTAAAACATATGGCTACAAGCATCATTCAGACACTCCTTGAACTCTCAACAAGCTTGATGCCATGGCCATTTCCCCAGGGAGCCTGTTCCAGTGATTGACAACTCTCCCAGTGAAAAGACTTTTCCTAATATCCTATCTGAACTTCCCCTGATGCAGATTCATTCCATTTCCTCATGTTCTATCACTGATCATCAGAGAAAGATCAGTACCTCTGGAAACCCCCCTGAGAAAGTTGTGTGCTGCAATAAGGTCACCCCTCAGCCTTCTCTTCTCCAAGCTGAATAAAACAAGTGGACTCAGCTACTCCTCATAAGTCCTACCCTTGAGACCTTTCACCATCTGTGTTGCCCTACTCAGCAAAATTCTTTACTGTAAATTCATCTATAAAAGTATTAAAAAGAACTGGCCCTAAATTGAGCTCTCGTGAAGCACTGGAGGCCGACCACTTGCCTGATGTACAATATGAACCTGACCATCGGCAAATTGTATTATGAACTTGTCGAGCTGTGTGCTGGTCATTTTATCCAGATGGGTATTTTGAAAGACACTATCAGAAGCTTTGCTAAAATTTCAAGATTACTGAAGAACCCTCACCTACCTTGAGGGAATATTCCTTATATCCTTCTTCAAAAAAACCTTCAAATACTTCTGAATTATACACAAAAACAGTACACTAAGCATAAATTTAAGTCTACCTACTGATAAACTACAAACCAAAGCACAAAAACATACATCCTTTTCAAAGGAAAATTGAATTCAAAGAACCAATGATGAGGCATAGCATGGGATTAATCTGATTAAGTATAAATGCCTACACTTGAGCTAATCACCCACCTTAAAGCAACAGCCAATAGATATAGTTAAAGGAGTGCAGGGCAATGGTCAAGGGATCCTAACGTTGACATCTAACACAGGTGAAGTGAATCACATGCTAGTTCTTTCTCATGACTGCAAGAGGAGCATAGTGTAACTAGCTTAACTGCTAACAATAATTTTGAAATGTCTAAATTTAGGATTGATGACTCTCATCCAAAATGTCTTCCAGGTATTTTTTCTGTTTAAGTGGATTCATTTATCCACTGGTTTTGCAGAGTCATTAACACCCAAAAAGAGTATAGTAGCAAGTAAGGACTGATGGAATGAGGCTGAAAACCTCAGTTATTCTAAAACTCATGCTAGTCACAGGTTGTCAGTGCTTGCAGTTTCCCATTTCTGCAGAAGTCTGCTACACCCTCCCGCCTGGGTCTTTGAGTCTGAAACCATGGGCTGAAAGATAGATAAAACTGCAGAGATATTGCCCTCTGGATTTCAGATCGCGTATAACTATTACCTGCAGAGAGAACTTTGTGTTTTGCTGAAATAGATGTTTAAACTATTTCTTGAATCACAGCACTGTGAAGATATCTTTAAAACTGAGATTTGCTTCAAGTATTAGTTATTAGAAACCAGAGAACAAAACCAGGAAAAAAATAACATTAGATATTACCATAAGTAATTATCCTTTTTATGAGGTCAGTGTAACTGTTATCACTGAGAAATCGGTGAGAGTAGCAAACTTCAGTTTACATTAGTATTAGCAAATAAGAAGGAAACCCTTCAAATTGGTGGAAATACTAAGGGGAAGAAAAAAAAAAAAAAGAAAAAAACCCACAACAAAATAAACATAAACAGTTACCAGAAGGACACAGTTAAAGCAACCGAAATTGTCCAATTGTTTTTTTAACTGTCAAGTTTTCAGTCATGATGAGAGTAAACCCTCTCTTTAGCCTCTTACACAAAGTAAGAAGCAATTTAAGTTTCATTTCATAAATATCATCCATGACTACTAAAAATAAAGGTAACTTCATTCTCAGAAGGGGGACCAAGTCTCCGCAAGCCTGCTTTTTGCAGAGGTTCACCTCTTCTTTCATACTGGGCTGCACTTAGTCAAACGAGTATTGCAACTCAAAAAAGCAAGTACAGTCACACACATCAGAGATATGCTAATTCTAAGTAAAGACAAATTATTTTCTATTTCAACAAGTAAAAAAGAATTTTTCAGGAGTCTGATAAATGTAGGTCCATAAAGATAATATCTGGCCTTTTGTTCTCACATCACATATTACTGCCTGATGCTCTCTGTCATGTGGTACAAAATACAGTAAGATAAACCTCCCTCTCTCTCTCTCTCTTCAGAAAGGTATGATCCAAGCAGACATCGGAAGAAATACGTATGATTTTATTTCCTTATATGGTGTACGTAATAATAGTAAGAAAGCCCAACTCCATTGTTTCCAAATGAGATATTTTTATTCAAACAGGGGAGGTAAGCCAGGTCTGTAGCATTCTAAGCACACATTACTTTTTCCATAATTTACTACATGAAGAAATTATGTTAGTCAAAGAACTGTAGTCAGAGAGGAGTGGCTGATATGCATCTTCTGAGTAAGTCCACAAGTGAGAAGCATTTTCCTTTTGTTCACAGTAAATTTCCTACTAATTAAAGAAACAAGAATATTAGTCCATTTGGAATGAAAGAAAATATCAGGTCTAGTTAATTTTTTGTTGTCATTTACTGCCATCTAGGCAGCATATATTAATATTTGGTGGTAATATGTTTGATAAAAATCCTTTATCTGTTTATTTTTCTTCTGTGTTCTCAGAGAAATTTTAAAACTTATTTTTCTCTTTGCTTGTTACAGAGTGTTTTAAACCTCTGCATCATAGTCTGAGTACCTGATGCAATAGTGTCTATTAAACGTAGACAAGAAAACTGAAACTTGATAAGCACAGGAAAGTTGTTTGTTAAGCCATGTTGGGTCTCTCTTTTTGCATACATAGATGATGCCATTTTTGGAAAAAGGCCAAGTGTAAGCTCAAGATGCAGGCAGTTATTAGCAGCAGCATGCTATTAAGAATTATTTTTTCCTATCACCAGGAAGAAAAAGTAGTTTTAGTGCCGTGTTGGTTAAAACTTTTCAGCAGTTTATTAAACCAGTAAGAATGTTCATGGGCACTCCATGAGAAATAAAAAAAACCAAAAGTAGCTTTTAACAGCACCAGCTTTGCAATCAATACTCCCATTGATTTTGTGTCATGATCTGAAGACTGAAGATAGAGAGGTGTTATGTTGCTGAATTATGTTACTGGATGTCCTGGACATCCGAGGACCAGAACAGCATCTAGCCTGCAAAGATGAGGAGTAGTCCTGTTGTGTCACCTCTTCCTCTAGCTCTGGGAGAAGGATGTGCACTCAGTGCTTCCATCTGGCTCACTCAGGCTGCTACAGCCTAACCACAGGCAGCACTTGGATACCGATGGGAGTCAGACAGAGCTTTCACAGCTTTGCAGGTGGTTCAAGCAGGGAAGTGGAGGGCTAAGCTGACACGGCAGTAAAGGCAGGGAATGGGGTTTATTTTTTTCTTTCTTACACGGTGGTTCACTTTGCAATTAAATAAATGTGTACTGTTCATATGAAGGCAGAGAAAGAAAGAAAGAGCTTCCAGAGATTTTTTGCTTTCTACTCTGAAATGTCCGTGAAAGCCTTGGGATAATCATCCTCTCAAGTCTGTAAAACCTCCCACATAGAACTTGGAGAAATTTTTCTAGGACAAAAGAGCATATGTAAACTATTGGAGATTTGAGCAGTATTACATCTTTAACTGCAAATAGCAAAGCTGAGAACTCATTTCCTTATAAACGAACAGAATGAAAATTAAAAGCCTATTCACTGCCTATTAAAACAATGACTAAGTTTTATTAACAGCAGTGGTGATGTAGAGGTTTCAGTAATTGATTCTGAAAAGATAAAAACAATTGTAGCCTGGGGAAGACTGAATGTATAAATGTAATAATTCTTTTTTCCCAGGCATTTTCACTGCAGACTTGAGCAATCACGAGCCACTTTTTTCTCCAGCAGAGAATAAGACAACCACTGTTTTAATGCTAACAATTTTTTTCAGGCAGATCACTGATTCTGGAACAGGTCAATAGTTACACAGCACAATTTGTAACCATTTTCTACCTATACATGGGTCAATGCACAACATATGTTAATTCTACAACCGTGATGCATCCTGAATTGATATGATATTGCCAGTGTGATCTTCAGGGAGAAACAGTTGGAAAAGATCAGAGTTGCAGGAAAAAAAAACCCCAATAAAATCCCAGTCTCCTTTGATAAATAAAGATTACCTGTATGGCAAATAACATCTAGGAAAGAAATAACAGTGGTTTTAGAAAGTATTCCCAGACAATGATTTCCCAGTAGCAACAAGGGCAAACTAGAAATTGTTGGTGAATTTCATCTTTTGGAAACTGGCATATCCCACATCTCCTCCTTCATTCTCCTATTTTCATCCACTTGTGATAAGTAAAAAAAAATAACAAAACAAACCCAACAAAAAACCCCGAAATCAAAATCCCCAAGCTCCCCATCAAACCCAAAACCCTAAAACCCTAATTAAAAGAAAAATAGCTGAACCATGAAGTTCTGTATAACCATAGAACTATATATGGCTATAGAATATAGAAGTCATATTCTATACAGCTATAACCAGATATATTACATTTTGAGCAATGCAACAGCACAGAGATACTGAAGAAAAACAGGGTTGTTTGAAATTGTAGATATTGATGAAAAGCTGGATAATCTGTAAAAAAAGGCTGATGTCACTCTTGCAATCTAGGAGACAAATGCACAGGTTAAGGCTGTGGGAGGATTCAGGATGATGAAAATTTATAGTGTAGGAACTTCACTACAGGTGTTCTGCCCAATTGCACTTGCAATTGCCTCGTCTCTTCTTGACTCACTAATGCTCAGGCAATGTCCTTGGCATCATACCTTCACTCCTGGCTGCATTTGCTGCTTTCTGATCCTCCTAAGCAGAGAGGTAACGGCTGCTTCACAGGCAAGGAAGAAATGGGCACCACTGAGAGGGTGTCTGGAGCCAGTAGAGGAAAAATCATGAGGGATGGGGAGGGAGACATTGATTTATGCAGATTTTATGAGCCTGTTGCAAGCATGCCTGAATCTCTCAGGAACAGATATCCAGGATCCATCCCGCTTGGTTCTGTGAAGGAAAGAAGTTTTCTGGTTTGAGGTAACTGCTTTGTGACCAGATGCAGACATCTCACTCAGAGAAAGAGTAGAAATCCGTCCCAGTCCTGAACATTGGAGATGGGACATACTTGTGTCACAACAGCTATTTCTACATAATGCAGCACCAGCTGCTGCTCTTTTCTGTCATGTTCCTTTGCTCCTGAAACTCACCTTGTGGGCAAAGATAACAACCTAAATAATATTTGAACAGAGTGTACAAAGTCCTGAAGAGCTAGTTAGAGAGAAATTTTAAATGATGCCTTTCAAATATCTGTACTATATATGCAAAGAAATCTATGAAATCAGTTGGCTTTGGGTTGTATTGGAAATAAAAGTCTACTCTCAGGAGGAATCTGACTGCTACTTCCTAATTTTACATGATATTTTGAGGGAGATTCCATGTACAAAACCAAGATAAGATACAATGTATAGATAAAACACTGCTATTTTATTATTCCTTTTGAGTGGTGTTCCAAGTTATGTGCTTTATAAAGATAAATAACAAATAAAAAAAGAAAATAAGATCACCTGTGCATCTAAATCATTAAATGACTGTTTAAAAAAAAAAAAAAGCTACAGCTCCTCTTAGGTAACATTGTTATTTTATATTTTATTTTTGTTTTTTTTAATATGTCATCCTGATAATCAATGAGACTGATTTACTCACATCTGACCTTATGGCAAGAGAAGCACATACAAGGCAGGCTGCCACTGAGAAAGCTTTTTTAGTCAACGCTACTGTGTCAAACTGTACGGTGGCATTGGCATAGAGGTAAATGCTAATTGGGAACAAGTGCACAAACCCATTTTAACTTCTGGTCCAAGCCAGACTTGAATTCAAGCTGGTAGCTGAATGCAACAAGCTGGGAAAGCTCCTCATATGCAATTCCGTCCCACTCTCCCAAGAGCATCTAATTTCAGTCACATCACTGAGGTTTTCTAGGCCTCAGTTGTACCTGCAAATAACTCTTAAATGCTCTCAACCTTTCTGATGCATGTTGTATCTCTCATCCTTTCACATGACATTTTCTTCGCATTCCTTCACATAACATTCACTAGTACTTATACTAGTTGAACGGTTGAACATTTCAGTATAAGAAGTGAATGAGAGGGTATGTAGCCAAATAGGGAAAAGAAAATTAACCAAACCATCAACACTTACACGTAACTTCCTGAGTAAGAATTACAACATCACCTGTCTAGTCTACTGCTCCTTATCTTAACTCTTGTTTACCGAATGACAATCGTATTAACATAGTTTTCTCCTCAGAGTAGTGATTATCTGTTAACATCTTCATGAAATACACCTTGAACTGTGCAGACTCAAAACATTATTGGTAGTGAATATACTAATATGCTGGCTCCAGCGTAAATGTTTAGGAAGTATCCAAGCAGTTTCAGAGACATTTCAGGGCAACGCTTCCACCATCTCTAGACGTGCTAGCTTCCCTTAAAATGATTCTACTTATTTTAACCTTCTGTGGCTAGGTCATGTTTTTGGTTGGGGTGGATAAAGACAGAAAGTCTTAATTTGGTCACAGAAATTAGTGGAACTGTTAATGTGTTTTATACAAGCAAATAAAATAATTTCTTTGTAACTATCTCCTCTTATGGGAGTGAAGACAGACAAACCTATGGGGAGAGACAGTGTCAAAAAAATACACAAACACAGCTGTGTTTGTTCAGGATTTTGTTCATTTTGAAATACAATTTAAATTTTATGCAGTATGTATTTTTAAGGAGATGTTGTCCCTACAGATAACAAAATCTGCAGTCCCAAGGAGCTCAGCACAGCTGCACACAGTTCAAGCCAGCACACATTTCAGATGAAGCTTTTTACAGAATGCACCCCCCATTAAGCAAACTCACTAGAGAATATCCCTTTAAAGCTATCCATTATACATTAGGTGGTATATACAATGAAAATAAACCAGATTTTATTATTTAACATCTTCTTAGTGATTAAAAATGCATGCTCAATATTTAGACAGTTGAAACTGCACTCAAGTTTTATACACTAAGTCAGATGCAGTGCTTTGGTTAACTTTGAATGCCAAAACACAAACAGCAATCTTGTTTGGCTCTGACCATGCTTAACAGAACCTTGAGAGTTTTAAGAGGGTTCAAAACTGCTTCTAGCTCAGCAAAGCATATTTAAGATACTAGAAGGCATGGGGCACATTTAATTCTCACAGGCTGTCTATCTCTCTTACCAACATGACCTAAGTTTTTCAACAAGTGACAGAAAACTATATTGTGCTTCCTTCATGAATTTGATTTCATTTCATTGTTTCCTCTTCATTGTTTTTCTTTAAATTGATGGTTATAAACAGACCAATCTTATGTGAGACTTTTGCAGTCTGAATAATCCAGTATTTTGTGCTGTATACTGGATAACCTGTGAACTCCTTTGTAGCTGACAAAGTAGTCCACTGATTATCATGGAAGATCACTGAAGAGCAACAGAGCTAAAAACTAGAGCTTTAGTAGAATAGTCATCAGAATTGAATGAATTTTGGAATATTAATTTGAAACATTACATGCACACAGAATGAACTGTGCAAATTCTGTCAGAAATCTCGTTTCACAAGTGCAGATGTCAGGGGTTCTACTGAATGATGAACTCATTCTCATCTGAAAGAGGAGCTTTCTTGACAAATCAATCACTCCTGCAATCCTTACTTTACAGTGGTGTGAATGTTTTTGACAGACACTTAACATCTGTAATTTTCATGGTTTGTTGCAGTTAATATGCTGTTCAAACTTTTAAATTTTATTGCCTCCAAGGTATTCGACCCCAAGGTTTGCCAGCTTCCAATATGCAGAGCTGAAGTCATGTATTGAGTTTAAAATCCTGGCTGTCTGAGGAGTCTTTCTTTAGTACCTTTTTAGGATCTATGTTATGTCTTATGCTTTCAAAACATATTTTGCTGTCATAAAAGTATGCACCTAATGTTAACTTTTGAGCTGCATTTCCAATGGCATAAATCTTTTTCATCTTCCTAGTCATGACTGAGAACAGAAACCTGAGGGTTTTTTCATCAATATAATGTTTCACAAGTCTGAAATAAAAATCTATTTACATACTCATTTGCAACCAGACATTCAAGTACAGAATACAGTTTGAACTAATCTACATGAGAGGCCAATTGTTCTATGACAGCATAGAAAGGCCTCTTCTTCCAGGGCACCAGTTTATAACATATACTTCCTATGTTTTGATGGCAAATAGAAGGAAAAGTGAGTAGGAAAAACAGGCTTAATTAAAATATAGTTAAATTTAACCAAACATCTAAAAGACTTTAAATTTTAAAATCCCACTGAAGCTGGGCAGCATTGCATAGCATGGCATACTGGATTAAATAACTTGATAAAAAGGAGCTACGTTTCTTTGATCTCTAGAGGAAGCAACTGAGATCAAATAAGACCATGAATAACACTACTGAATAACCTAGTACGAATCTTTGGAAAAATATTCTTTATATCACAAGTCCATCTCCTTTAGATTTCATCCAGAATACAGTGTGGGAAGAACAGAAGGTAGGACTGGTACATGCAGGGAGAATTTAAAATTCATATTGCAGCTATTTGCACACATCTCGGGTTACTAAGCACTATTTTATGTTGAAGAAACTGTTCAAATAAAATTGCATAAAATACACAGAAAATATTGGTTGCTCATGTGAGAATGATATTTAGAATTATAATACTTGATGCTATTCAGATAGCCCAATCTATTAAGCTTATCTTCAGCTCCACTGTAATATATAAATCTTGAAAAAAAACCTCAATATCTTCCGAGCTGATACTTAGAAGCTTAGGAAGGAAAGAACAGAAACAAAGACTCTGCAGAAAAAAATATTTGGAGAATGACAAAGGCAGGGAAAAACCCCTAAACCCTACAGTTGTCTCCATTTCTTCTTTTTTTTTTCATACTATCTATCATACACCACCTTTAGCTTTACTGTACCTGTTTTGCCACACACTTCCCCAGCTCCACTGCCACTCCCTTTTTCTGTTGAGTACTTTGCCCTTATTGAGATTAAAACCCCAATGATTTAAGCAACAGAGACACAAGAATTCTGAACTAGAGCTGTTGTTGAATTTAAAGTACTATTACTAAAACTTGATCTCCATGATCTGATTGTCCCATTATCATGCTATGTGCTTCAAAAGCCCAATGTGGTGCAGCAGAAATAATTTTGTAGTTATTTATGAACTGTATAAAGCACTGAGCAGCTGTGAGAGTCAGCAGGTTGGCACAAAGAATCAGAATAAATGTAATAGCTCTCCACTGCAAGTTCAGATCTCCTAGAGGCTAAAATAGTCTTTTTCTATAGCAAAGAATAAACCAGAGTGAATACTTTGTCTGTCACTGAGCTTAATGTTAGATTATGGAAAAGCTGAGTGAGATCTGGGACAAGAAGGTTTGGAAAGCTTTTTTTTTGTTAGTAGTACTTTTGTGTAGTTTTGTGAAGCTTTTTTTTGCTAGTAAACATCAGGGTTTAGATTTTACATGTATGTTTCACACCAATTACAGACTTAGAATTTCAACTGAATTGTAGTTTTCAGTGAACTTTGAGAAAATTACAGCAAAATCCTTGGTTTTCCACCATGTTTTCACATGAAGACTAAATTTGAGAAATTGCTGAGAGATGTACTTATACATTTCTTTAATTTTGTTTTGGTTTTTTTTTCAGGACATAAAAAGAATTTAATAGCTTCTCATTGTGTTGTTCATTCTTCTACAGCACAATTTACTGTGATGAAATTTCTGACACATTAAATGCAAGTGATTTCCGACATCAGTCAGCTGTGTGTACATGATGGGGGGGAAGTGAGAAAGGACAGATTTCGCACTTGCAAAGGGGTTACTCTTTTCCTGCATTCTCCTTCAGGAAGAGTCTAGAGAGGATGCTGCCAACATCAATGTTGTCATTATTGAAGTTGCTTTATGGTTGCTTTTTAGATGACTCTCCCTGACTCTCAGTTTGATCAAATGAATGCACAGGCTGGTGCCTTGGGAATGGAGAGATGACTGCAGCTGAATTGGCTAACGTGGGCAAACACCAGCACCTGGTGTCCAAAGAGGTTTAGACCAAGACAATTGGAGAACGCTCTAAGCCAAAGTTTGAAGTTGGCCCTGCTTTTGGCCAAGCAATGAACTAAATAAGCTCTAAAGAAATCTTCTGGCCTCAATTATTCTATTCCAGTTGCCACCGAGCAGTCCCGTCTGACTCAAGCAGACTCCTCTATTTCCTCACCTGGGCAGAATTAAGGCACTTCAACCTCTAAGGCCTTTTCCCTTCTCCTTTACCCCAAATAATTTCACCACATAGGCAGCATTGTTCTGCACTCCTACTCAAACACCCTATAAGACAGCCAGCAAAGCAGGCATTTGTTTTTGAACAGCCACTGAATCAGGGAGGACATGAAGCTAAGAAAATACTCTGAATATCTATTAACGGCTGAAATGTTCTGGAAACAAAAAGGACAATGAAGAAGGTTTAAAACAGAACTTTCATACCAGAAGTGGGTTTAAGGAAGAAAGGAAGACAGCCACAGGACACTATTTTTGCAAGCAGCTAGTTCTGAAATAGCTTAAGTACATTTTTAAACACACAGTATGAAGAATAGGCAAAGGCAGGAGTCGTCTCCAACTACAAACTAAAAAGATAAACTTTTGATTTTTAAAGCTAGTCTACAAGGAATCAGAAAAAACAAAAATGGAGTGTGAGACAAACTGGTGAAGAACTAGACCCAGAATTACTCCTTATATAAATAATGCATTTCCAAGACAAATATCACTCGAGGTGAAGCTTAGGATATACAAAGCAAACTACAGCATGACAAACATGACCAAAAAACCTCCAAAAACAAGCAAAAAAAAAAAAAAAACAACCAAGAGAAAGAAGCAGGAGGACTTGCAGACATTAAAAAGGGAGCAAAAAAGTCAAAACAAGACAAGTAGTTGCATTGTGACAACATGCAACTTTTGTGACAGACTCACAGACCAAGAATATGCCTGTCACTTATAAATAAAACAATCAAGGGGATCCCATAATTTCTCAAGCAAATGCAAACATTAGAGTAGAAACAGCATTGTTAACATATTGGCAGGAATGAACATGGTGATAAAAAGTGATTGGGCTATCAATTTTAAAGAAAACAGAATGTTCATTTCAAATTGAAGACAGACAAACAACCTGGTGTTACCATGGCACGGTAATTGCTGTTCTTGACAGAAAAGCTGCAGGAAAACAGATGAAACTCAAACATTCTAATAAAGATCTTATTCCCAACTGAAGAAGTTTATAAGTAAATGAACAGGAAACTAAGGCAAGAGAAAAGGTATAATCTGTATATAGCATTACCAAGGTGGGAGAAAGTCTTGAATAGAGTAAAAGACATGTCACTGTCTGCATTTCAGCATTGGAAACTCAGAAGTGGGGCATCAAGCCAAAGAAGCTGTGAGAAGAGTTTGAGGATATTCCCCAAGCAGCATTCTGAGATGGCCTGAGAGAGCCCATTTACTTCATGCTCCTCAGGCATAGAGGGTAGGTGAGATTTTTCTTGTGTGTGGGACTGACCAGCTGAAGTTGGACATCTGAGACAAACCAGAGAAAGACCACTGCTTACTGGCTTCTGAACCAGTGGGCTGACCGGTTACCATTCCCCATCTGGTTCAGCACTGTCTGGCTTGGTCCACATATATTTTATTTGTTTATACTTCATTAGGATTCCACCCACCCGTATTTTGTTTGTTTCTTCCTCATTAGGATTCCAGAAATGGGGTTTACAAGGATGCCCAAATACAAAGCCTGTACACCAACCTTTAACTAAGCCATTTACCACAGAGTGCCACTTTACAGTGTTTTTTAAATGAACAAAATGCAAAAATCCCATTATAAGATTCTACCCGAACACAAGTGATGACAGGTATGTAACAACTACTTGGAAGTGAAGTGCATATATCCATAGGATTAGTACTATTTCTGTGCATTACTCCAGTGGAAATTTCTGTAATGCCTGTGCTTTAAAAAAATACTTAATAGGACTTTTTGTTGAAACTATTCTGGTCTCAAAAGTTTTATTCAACAATTTCAAATGTGTTCAGAATGCCAGTATCACCCAAAAAGGACATAGTGAAGGATAATTGACCTTGTCAGCTAGAAGCAGTCTTCTCTTTTCCTTGGAACATTTAACTCATAGAAGCAGTCAATTACCTTCAGGTAATGCCTGCTTCAGGAGTTTTATTACCCTTCTCCTTTTAAAGGAAATAGATTTACTAGTCTAAGTTAGATCTATTTTGCCTGAAGTTCCAGTGGCATTTTAGCATAATTTAAAATTTTCTCTTATTCTAATACTAGGATTTAAAAATAAAGTCGCTGACATCTGTGTTGCAGAGCAATCAAATATTTATGAATCTTGCAAGTATTTTTTCCATACAGAATTAACTAGAGTTTATATTAAAGTAGATTTATAGGTTCAATGACTGATTTTTACTTGTCACATTGTATTGGACAACTTCTAGTGTAAAAGTGAGTCCATACCTTAGAATTGTTTAGGAGAGTGTTGTGGTTTAAGCCCAGCCGGTAACTCAGAACCACGTAGCCACTCACTCACTTTCCCCTTTTCCTCCCCAACTCCTTGCAGGATGGGAAAGAGAATCAAAAGAATGTAAACCCCATGGGTTGAGATAAGAACAGTACAATAAATAAAGGACAATACAGAACTACTACTGCTACCACTAATAGTAATAAGGGAAATAACAAGGGGAGGGAATATTAAAATAAAAAGGGAAGGAAAAAAAAACCCAAACAATAAACACAAGTGATGCAAAGTAAAATCGCTCACCACCCACAGACCCATACCCAGCCCTACCTCAGCAGCGATCTGGGCCTCCCAGGTAACTCCCCCCGCCCATTTATATACTGGGCACAATGTGCTGTGGTACGGAATACCCCTTTGGCTAGTTTGGGTTAGGTATCCTGTCTCTGCTTCTTTCCAGCTTCTGGTGCCCCTCCTCACTGGCAGAGCACGAGACTGAAGAGTCCTTGGTCAGAGTAAGCACCACTGAGCAACAACTGAAACATTGGTGTGTTATAAGCATTGTTCTCAGACTAAAGTCAAAACCAGCTACTAGGAAGGAGAAAAATAACTGTTACAGCTGAACCTGGGACAAAGAGTCTGTGGGTCTTTAGCTTAAGCCAGAAGTCCTGCCAGAATAAAACCAGAGCACAGCAGTATGCCATGGATTACCCCTCTATTACCAGTCCAGTCTTTGCCCAGGAGTTTGTGTTCAGTGCTATGAAATCCCAGCTGACAAGAAGCCAGTAGAGCAACAACTGTCAAGAAAAAGTTGGAATGTAAAGCCCATGGCTCACACATGGGCCCTTTGTTAAGTACTTGCTCAGCACAATTAAAACTCTCAAATTCCCTTCTCTCCCAAAGAAGCACAGCAGAAGGAAGACCCAGATTCACATGAGCTGAAAATGGTCTGACCTTAGATGAGAATACTTTTGCCCCTCCTTATTTCAGCATCTATATAGTTAACTTTTTTGGTTTTATTTCTCTTTTTTTTTTTTATTTTTTACATATTTACAAATCTATGCAAAGGCTAGCAGAAAGAGTCTTGGCTGCACCGAAGAGAATCAAACCAGCGGCTGAATTTAACTGCTTATTATTCAGACATTCACAATTCATGTTAATGTAAGATCCCATTTTCATTACGGCTAAAAAACAAAGCAAAAAGGTAATAAGATTCATAGGAAGTAAAAGAAACTTTCTACAGCACTTGCAAAGAATCAGTGCATGGAATTGCAAGCAGTCCAACATTTTGTTCATTAATTCCTTATTAGATAGTTCTATAAAGAAGAATGAGGACTGCTGGATTACACATCCTACTGCAAGTCCCCAGACACTCGCTATATTGTGTTTATTTTCACAGAAGCAATAGGTTTTAATTCTACAGTAATTACTTCCCAATTTTCCTCCAGAGCTAAAATGTATTACATTTCCTACTAAACTGAAAATGGATTCTATCAAGCAGCTGCTTTCTGGCAACTCCCTGATAAAACAGCAAAGGGAAAACAATTTAAGAGTTTGTATTCACCTTGGAAAGGTACTGAATCCAGCAACAACTGCTAAGTGGGGAAAAGTAGGGCTAAAAACAGTTTAGTCCTTTGTAGAAACACTAATCTTATTCGATATTCACTAGACAGATTATAGTATGTATTTACATCAATTTCCTTTACCTGTAAGAAATCTGTATGTTGAAAAGAAAAATCCAACTAATTCATATTTTCCTGCAAGTTTGAGCATGATTCGTTCAATTGACTTCAACTTCTATCTAATTATGGTGTACTCATCTGAAATCTATACCAAATTTCTAGTTTGCCATTTTAGCAAAATGAATTCAATGTATTTTCCAACAATGAAGTTCAAGTATTGGTGGTGACTGAAGATACACTGTTGTCAAACTTTAAAGCTTGACTCAAACCCCTTTTTCTCAACATGGGATTAGAATAACAAATCTCCAAGCCTAGTTTCTGACAGCAACTTCCTTCTTGAACCAGCATCAATCTAGTGAACTTTCTGCTCCCTTTCTGATGTCTACAGAAAGGAATAAAACCAAGGAAATATGGGAGAAGCTGATGGGAAAATGAAAACCACTCAAATGATACAGTGAAAACACTGCCTTAAAAGTGCAATCTCGAAGAACAAGGGACTGGAAAGCAGTTTTGTTTTGTAAAGAAAACTCCCGGATTTTTCTTAAAACTAAGACAGAAGATCAGGCAGTTAAGATTTTTTTAAGTAACTATCACTTTTAGCAGCATTGGTTTTGAAACATATTTTCTGAGATTCTTTTCTAAGAAAGAACACAGTACACATTTTCCTGACCAACTCTTTTTTATTAATACCGAAAGGTCAGTGGTTACATCTGAAAAGCTTAACCAATACGTTCGCTACGTTTCGGTTTTGTACCTTTCAGGTTCCAGTGTCTTCTCTGGCAATCACAGCCACCTCTGGAGAACAGTGCAGAAAGACCAAAGCTACCTCTTGAGGCAGATCCACCTCATTCTTTATGGATACAGTGAGCGCATTATGAGCCATTGCGCAGCACAGAAGCCTTGGTGCAGGGCTCACAGCTTCTGAGGGCTGGACAGTCCAGCCACAGAACAGGTATACCTATGCAATCAGGGTGTGGAGATCTACAGGTCAGCTTTTATAGAAAGCATGCTTAAACCTTGAAGCATATGTGGTTTTGACACACCCCTGTGCTAGTACATCTCTCTGAGCAGCTTTGGAGCAGAATGAAATCTCACTCTTCAGATTTGGAGCACAGCTGAGCTAGGTCATGACTGCTCCTGCCATCACTAACAGATAACCAGAGTTTTACCTGTTAAAATCTTGGGTGCAACTTGGACACAAAAGTTACTGCTGCAACTATCTGTGAAAGATGAGCTACAGAAACAGAAAGTGAGTTTCAAGTTCTTGCTCACAGCTTCATTAAAGAACATCCTTAGAGAAGAGCTGAAAAAAATTATGGTCTTCTAGACATTACTCCCTCCCCAGATGCCCCACACTGTTCATTACTTCTTTTCTTTTTCAGTATGGAGAACGAGCTCTTTGAGACCATACAAGTCACCTCCACCTGTAATGATGACTGGCCAGCAGCAACTTTCATATGGACATAAAAATGAAGTGTCTATTATTAGGCAATACTCGTGTCAATAGTAATAACATAAATAGCTCTTTAAAAAACTGTCTCAAGAGAAATGCAAAAAGTATGAGAAAATACAGGGAATTACAGCTTCCCATTTGCATTTATATAAGATTGTTTTTTCCTCATGTGCATATTTCAAAGTATTTTACAGAAAATAATTTTAAATTCTTTCCATGTGCTGCCATCTGAGGATTGAATACTGTTCCATTATTAAATATGAACACACTGGGCTTTGCTACATCATAAAGGAAAGATTTAGCAGGGACAGGAGGAGAGCTATTTTGCTGTCTTTCAAGCATTAACATTGCTTCTACCTGTTAACAGGGCAGTAGTTCTAGTCTACCACTTCAGTTGCAAGGTTTGTGCTTGTCCTGCCACTGCCTTGTGTGAGCTTTCCTGCTTCCACATTCATTTCACCTGGCAGAGACTCCAAGTTTTAATCAAAGAGGACTAAGCAGAACTAGCTAGCCTGAATTCTGCCGGATGTGCAAAGACAGAAACAAAAGGAGTGATCAGAAAAAGATGGACTGAGGAAATATAACACAAGAAGCACGGCAGAAATGATGTAAGAAAATTGTATTTTCTTCTTCATGTGCAACACTGCTCACTGAGTAACTGCATTCTATCACTGGCTGTGATCCTATCACTGGCTTCCCTGCACTTCCTTACACCTTTCTCTGCCTCCATCCTCACTGCACACCATCCATCTTGAAAACCCTTGGATACTGTCCCAAGTGTTTTAGTATTTTTGAAGGTGCCAAGCACACAAGATGATGCTGACATTACACATACACACAACACATTCACATGTATAGCTTGTGTCTTTCTAAAAACATAATCAGACCAAAAATTTTCCAAATATTTTCATATTTGGAACAGTGTTTTGCACAAGTCTTTCTTCAGGCTTGAAATAAAAACAGTAACTTGTGAACTACAAATAAGCTGAGAACAATTGTTTTGATAGTAGTTTGATTTTGCTCATCAACAATAAAGAGAAAAGGCAGCTCTGAGCGTCCAACAGGTGGATATTAAGAGGGGAAGATGAGGTGTAGTACCTCCTCTGGGTTACTCAGAGAAAAGCAGTGTCTTTTCTGTGTCCAAAGTGTTCTTTAGTCTAAAAAAAGACATTATTTGATCATTTTACACAAGCAACATAGTTGAAGGCCATCATTTCACCACCAATAAGGAGGTGATCATGAACACTCGTCAAGAATTCACACTGGCAACCAAACCTCAGGTACAACCTAAGACTGCACAAATTCTACTGTCTTCGTCCAAGTCACCAATAAAATACTCCTTAGTAGAAGTTGGCATCCTATTCTGTCAAAGAGCAAACAGCACTACACTTTTTTCCTTACTATGAATTATCAAATCTAAGCCAAATGCATACAGCTTTCTAAAGAACATAATTACTGAAGAACTACTAGCATGATATGGCAGCATGTTGTGTTTCCTTGCTCCATTCCAACCAACCTTTCCTCAGCAAGTAGTAGCATATCAACACTACAGTTTCTTCTAGTCTCTCCTCTGACACCTATCTGAATTTCAGAGAAAGAAAAATATTGCAGGAACAACTGCAACTCAGATACTTATTTTCATGAACCCTGCAACATTTGGTACCACCCTACATTCCTTAGATCTCTAATTTCATAAAATTTCGATAAATACTGAACACTTATCACCAATTATGCAAAATAGTGAGAATTTAAGCACTGCTTCACAGGAGACAGGCAATACATTAATTGCAACAAAAATGACAGGGACAATGTAATACTACTGCTGGTGGTGCTACACACTGGGACCATTGCTATTTTGAGCACTGCTTACCATTAAAGATGATCCAAACCTTGCAACAAAACTGTAATTTTACCTGAATTTAGCCTTCATATGCAATAAATATATAGGAAAACCTACCAATTATCACAACAGCTAAACAAACAGAAAGGTATATTTTAGATACAACTGACAAGTTGAATATTAAAGATTCCAAATGTTATGGACAATTTGCCTTGCAAATTCTGAGGAGTAGTAGTACAACCTTGCAGACCCTTAGAGGAATAACTGTCAATTGACTAAATCTCAAAAAAAAGAAGCATGTTAGGGACAGCAGACAGATGTTAGTATAAAAAATAATACGACAGCTACTGTACTATTTTATCATTGTCTCTGTTCTCAGATGGAGCAACAATAAAGGGTGTGGAATAGAATTCTAGCCACAAATGATTAAGACAAAATGCTTTTAAGCCACAGAAACGAGTTTCAAATTTATTCAAACTCACCATAAGCTTCCCTTCCACAGAAGAAATGATTCAACTTTTCTCTCCTGTCTGCTTTCTCCATTTGATCTACTCCCAGTCCCCACGATTTAGCTACTGAAACACAACCACTTTATTTTGCCAATGTACTTTTAAAATCCCTCACAGTGCTGGTGAAGCAGACAAGCTAATATAGGTTTGGCGCTGCTAAAGTGATCCTTTCCTGCCATCTAGGGGACACATACTGGTGTGCAGAGGATTGTCTTCACAGTTAGATACAAGAAAACTCTCTATACGAAATGCTTATCTCCACCCAGCAAAACAAAATTCAATTGGAGAGTAGCACAACTAACAAGAAACAAACCAAACTGAAGAGACCATACGTATAACAGTTTACCTCTGTCATAATCCTAAAATTTTCTACAGTAAATTTCAATTAGATGCCCAGCAAAAACATTGAGGTGATAATTTAAATCCCACTTTTAAGATGTACAGCCATGTCTTCCAAGCTACTCAGCTACATGTAAAGCCTTCTGATTTTCCTGAATACCTCAAGAAAGCAAGATCTATACTGCTATAAACAGTATGTAACTATCAACAACCAACAGAGAGGAAAAGGTTTGAGATGTCTGAGGTCCCCAAAAGTGAGGAAGATGGCAAAGAATAGTTGCATCATACCTATTATAATGAAAATTTAGCTCAGTGTCAGAACTTAGCTGAACATGAGGCACTTTCTCAGAGCTGCGTCCTCCTGCCTGTATGGTGAGCACACATACTGTGTGATACCACACACCTTTTATTGCTCTATCCTAAGTAGCAAAATACAGAAACACTCAGTGTCAAAAGACAGGCTCATAGAATTGTTTTGGTTGGAAAAGACCTTAAAGCTCATCCAGTTCTAATTCCCTGCCACAGGCAGGGACATCTTCAATGAAACCAGGTTGCTTAAAGCTTCATCCAACCTGGCCTGAACACTTCCAAGGATGGGGCAGTCACAGATTCTCTGGGCAGCCTGTTCCAGTGTCTCACTAGCCCCATGGCGGTAAGTAAAGAACTTCTTCTGAATACATTTTAGAAGTTGTTTCAGGTTGTTCCAATGTGCAAGTTCTTATTGCTAGCGTTGGCATTGCGGTTGTTTTTTTCATACTTGCTCTCTTCACTGTTGCCTTCTGTGCTCTTTCACAGAGCAAACTCTACAAAAAGAAAAAGCAAACTCAGCTAAATACTATGCATAGTCAAATGCACACACAAAAATCTAAACAATGTTTTCCTCCTCTTCTGTTTGGATTTGTTTTGTTCTTACTTTGAAAGGGAACCGTCCACTAAAACAAACACCCTTCACTAAACCAAACAAAGACTCAGCTTCTCATGGCTGAAACGATGTGAAAGTTTCTTTAAGATCAGTTGGAGCTTGTCCCGAAATGAACAGAAGCAGGTGTCCAACCAAGATGTTTTGTGAACTGGCTAGAGTTGCACAAGATGCAGGCCCAGGGATTGAAGATTAAATGCTTTTCCCAACCCCTACACATGAAAATATTACACTACTTGGATACCTCTTCAACAAAGAACACATACACAAACCCCCCAAATTTAACAGAACAACTGTTTTATTTAGATAAAAATAATAATCAAAGAGTAGCTATGCCCATGTCATCTTCCCATTGCTGTGTACAGTGTGTTTTAACAGCTGGAAAGAATCACTGGCTTGGGGATACTGAAGCTCTTTACCACCTAGGCAAGAAACTCCCCAAAATAACGAAAAGCCACATGCCAACCCCTTTACAGCAGGACAATATAAATCCATGTAAGACACCTTAATTTGTTGAACTGGAACACAGCATATGCTCGGGCAGCACAAACAGAAGTTTGAGCAACACTGCTGCTAAAAAAAAAGTCTCTCTCAATACTGTATTTATGAAATTAGTTATTCACAGAAAAAAAGGAAGGTCTCTTGCAAGATCAGGATAACAGTACACACTTCAGAAAACCCCAGTGGTGAAGAACAAGCCTTGCATTTGATACAGAAAGAGTTTGCAAAGATCCAAACTAGAAAACTGCTAGTGTCAATAGGCATTGGAGGAAGCTCCAACATGAATCCCAAGCGTTAAGACAGCCTGCCTTGCTAAACTTTGGGAAAACTGTGCCCCTGTACCAGAAACTGTTTTCCAGGTTCTGCAGAATGTCCAGCAAGGTGCCTCTTTAGATCCCCAGATTAAAATGCCAGCAATGTCTTGGAAATGGAGAAGCCAAGGGCTAGAGGGTAAATATGAACACAGACAAACTGAGAGAAGGTTCTTTAGGTATGCTTCAAAAGAAAAAAAAAATACAACAGTGAAATGAAATTGGATTTACCAAGAGGGCTGTATGAGGAAAATGTATCAAAACCTACAGTGTATGACTACTTTTTTTGTCTAGTACCTCACATGCTTCTGTCAGCATATTTAGACCAAAGACTAACATAAGGTACACCCTTTACGCAAACTGCCATGAACAGACTTATTAACAGTGGAAAAACTACACCATACACATTCAGGACCTTTCAGACTGAACCTTGCACTTAATGAAGCAAATTACAAAGAAGTCACCTTCAGCCAAGGAGAACTTCCATGCCTATAGAAGCTGACATATTCCAGCTTCAGCTTCCTGAAAAGAAAGCAATTTTATGTCAGATTTAACTATTTGCAGTGACATCCATCTAGTCTTACAAAAGTTCAGAGCTACCCAAAATTCCATTATTTTGTTGGATTGTATCTACAAAGTTTTCTCTTCATTTAACATATGCTTTTATTTCCATTACCTTCGGAAACTAAAGCCAACAAGGATGTGAGTTTTCTGGGTTTGTTTTTTAAGTGTGATAAAAAGGATGGTTTCAGTAAGGCAACTTTATCTAAAGCATTTCAGGAGGTATATCCCTATGCAAGAGGTGCATCATGACCATTTCCTCCTAATCAAAATCAGACGTATTACCTCAGGTGAGAGGCTGTACTTTTTTTAATTTTATTAAATACAAAACCATGCCTTGTTTTTTTCCCCCCAAACAATCGGAGGGCCATACACCCAGATAGCGCTTTTTACAAATATGCCTGACTACATTCTGAATTACATAAACCTAAAAATAAACCTGAATTACAAACTGAAATTAAGTCACCAAACAAAAAACCTCATTCACAGCATCATTTTATTTTTTCATTTATCATTTGCTTCCCTAACAACAACACTAATCTTATTTTCACACATTAGAACAGTTGTCAGCATATCAGAGCAAGAACTTTTAGTATCACATTTTACCCTCGCCTTGCGTTCCTCCCTTCTTTAAGCAATACTTTTAACGGATGTATTTTCTGAGCACTGACTTGACACTCAACACAGTCCCTCTCTTAAATGTGACTTTTGTTAATCAACATTAATACACAACTTCATTCAACCAATCACTGTTTCCACCGGTATTCAAAGTCTTCACTCTTAACATTTAGGACAACTTTTAAAATTTCATTAAGCTTTGTTCAAATAAAAATGAAAGCAAATTCAAATTTACATATCACAAAATTTTATTAAAGAAAACTCAGTGTGCTTGACAAGATTTACCACAAAAACATGTTGCCATTAAAGGCCCACAGTCAATTAGCCACATGGCTCTAGTAACTAGACTCCATGTGGGGTTTAGGCATGCAAAAGTGCAGAATGGTGATTTTGGAAAGTCTGTCAAGCACTTATATAGGATAGATACCTGACTGCTGCTGGGATTTCACTGTTTTATGTCCACTGTTGTTCTGTGGGGTTTTGTGGGGTTTTTTGTTTGTTTTCTCAGATTTGGTGGTTAGGGTTTTTTTGGCACCTAATGTTCTCAATTAACTACATCCATAGCTTTAGATTCCCTTTACAGATCTAACTTCATCATTTATCCTCTTCAAATTGATTTAAGAGTTACTAGGTCCAGTCTTTCACCACCTGTTTTTAAAAATGGAAGCTCTCTCCCTTTTCAACTTTCAGTTCTTAAATTTCAGGTGAATGAATCTAATTTGAACACCATTAAAAGGTTCTCTGCTCAGCAAATAAAAGTAGAAACAAAAAATAAGGCAAAATATTTCCTTGGCAACAGAATCTGAAAATGTATTTGACAGTAGGTAAATAAACATCTATATTAGCTTTGCTCTGAAGTCTCCAGATATAGCACCATGACTCTGTCCTGTTTATAAATCTGGCTTCCTTTTTAATTTTGCATTCATTTAGGAAACAGCACTCTCATGAAAAGGTGAGGAAGGCTCATGTATACAGTATTTAAAAATTTTAACAGGTTACAGTAAGTCTATACATAACACTGGCTGCCATGATTCTAAATTTAATTATCAAGAAGTTTATTTTAAAAAACATACCCAAGTTCTAAATGACTAAACCAGCACTTACTAACAAATTTTTAACCACTGTAGAGATGTATTTTCAAGTAAAAGATCATATCTTAGATCTATGTACCACAGAAACTAAGAATGAAATAGACTTCTTTTGAGGCAAAATTTCAATTACATACCAGGTTAAAAGCCACCACAATATTAACTAACTCATGAATGCAATTTTTTAAATGCTGAACAACTATCAACTCCTGTGCTGGCTAGAACTCTGCTAATGTTCCAGGAAGCCCAGCTGGAGATATGGTTACCCTCAGAGGCTAAAGCTACACCAGAGTCAAGTCCACTTACTCGCTACTTTTTTGTTATTAAACAAACTGCGCTCATTTATGTTAGTCAGTTATATAAACTCTTTAGAAAGAGGAAGTGTGAAATATTGACAATGACAAAACAGAGTTTAAAAAGCTATAATTGAAAAAGTTAGAATATATATTCAGAGAAGTTTCAATGCTTAAAACCAGATTCACATATGATCATCCAGTTGAAGATTAGTGTGCTAAAAAAAAGTTAAGAAAATACTTTGTGTTTCAGTTCAACTGCACTTGATTCAAGTACAGCCTGGGGGTTGGCTGATATAAATTAAACATGGTCACTGCTTCAGCAGCTAGAAGTACAGAAAAATGTACATGTTCACAGGATAAATAGAAGTCTCTTCTTTTTGGGGGGATTAAGGGGTGGAAGTGTAGGAAAAGCAGCTATCTCACTCCAATACGGGAAGTCATCCACTCCAAGCCTTGGCATAATCTGGAAGACAAGAGATGTTATATTGGTACTACTTCTACTCCAACATCTTCAAAGTATTTCCTACTTGTTTTTTATGTTTAAAAAACATCTACTTAAAATAAATAAAAACAGCTGGAACTGGGATTGAAACCTGAAGAAAGTAAACAGTGTTTTAAACTAAGTATACTTAGGTTTTAACCACAAGAAGACAGTCAAGCATGCTACTTTACTGAAGCTTGGCATTCCATTTTTTTCCCTTTGTAAATCTAAAAGACACTATTCTTAATATGCTTACTCATAAGTACATGGAACCAATTAAGTTTTTCTACAGGTTTCCCACGGAAGACTGCTACCATGAAGGCAGGGCCTTTACAAACTAATACTAAAAGACAAAGGCAGGTTACCAGGCTGAATTGGATCATGAAAAGGCAGTGTATAAAGAATTCCAAAATCCCATTGCAAAATTAAAAATGTTTATATTCAGCACCAAAACTGCATGGAAATTAATCTTCCTACTCACTCAATTTGTATTTATTTAAAAGTCCTACATTTCAGAAGACAGACTTTAATTTACTAGAGATCTAGTTACCTAGGTTATGCTTCCTTTAAGCTTTACTTTTGTAAAGTAATTCAAGACTTAGCTACCAAAGGTGGCTAGCTTCACTCACATGGAGCTAATCTCCCTAGACACCTGTCAGATCTTCCCAAGGAAGATTCAGCTCAGCAATTTAACTCTAAAAATTGTTATATGAGTAGGTCTCACTACTGTCACAGTGTAAGTATTCCAATTATTGACTTACTTATTTTTCCATCTAATATGAAAGCAACAGCTTAGTATGGCCAATATTCCTAAACCAAAATTCTTATTCATGAATTTCTACCTTCTTCCAAATGCCAACTTGTTTGAAGATAAATCTTAGGTATTATATACACTAAATACTCAAAAACACCTTTAGCAAAACAGGTAGGAAGAAAGCAAAGTTAACTCTTAGAATGAATCAATACAATCCAAAGACTAAAAAACCCTCTTCCCTCCCCCCCCCCCCAATTTATTCTTACAAACATATCCCACCCTAAGGAAGTGAACACTACTAATCACTCTATAAGACATTTCTTGTATTAGAAAATACTGCATGCTGGAAGTGAGGAAGATGCTCTCGCTTCCCAAATACTGTTTATTCACTGCTTTAGATGTCACAAGACCATGTTATTGTAAAGGTCATGCAACAGCTGAAAAAACTCTATTATGCATGAGAAGATTCCTTTAAGAATTAAGATGAAAAATTATCACACTTCAAACTATGTAAGCAAGACAGTACCCAACTTGTGACAGACATTCAAAAATACTTTTTGATCTTTACAGGCAAAGGATCTAAGGAAAGCTCAGCTTCCCATTTTAGTAATTACTGTCATAAGGTATAAAAATTTAAAAATTGGCTACATCAATCAGATACAAGTAAAAGCTTTAGTATTTGTATTAATTTTGGGTTATCACAGATCTATGTATCTTTTCATCAAAATTCTGTTTGAATGCTTATCAAAAACCCCAACCAACCAACAAGAAACACAAATATATCCACACCAACCCCTCCATCTTAGAAGCTTATGGTAGATCAGAATGTAAAGGAAGAAGACAGTAGCTTATTTCTTTAAACAAAGGCACACAGAATGAGCAGGTAGACACAGAAAACTATGCCGACAGCTACATACTTGGGGGATGGGGGTTGAGGGGAGTGCTGTGTTGCTTAGCTTTGGTTTTGTGGTTTGTTTTTATTGTTACTGACTGGTTTGTTTTGGGTTTTTAACAATAAGCTGAAAGACCTTCATACTGCAAAGATCAGAAAACATCTTATTTCAGGAAAACTGGTAACAACAGGCTTCTAAATCAGTATTCCATTTACCACATATTACTACATTAAGCAGTAAGCATTTACCCTTCTCCTGTCAAAGCACAACAGGACTGAATGTGCCACGGGTGATCCTTTATGGAGCTGAGGGTGAGGTATGTAGATATCTCAGCAGCTGTCATGCAACCTTTCATGTCCTGCTTGTTTGCAAAGATGAGAACTGCAGCCTTCCGTAAATCCTAGAAGCAATTTAAAGTATTCATAATAGGTATAAAATCAGCCAGCCAGCATAATTATCACTGGAAGAACATTCCAAAATCTACATTAGATACTATTCAAATGGAAAAGCCTGCCAGTTATCATTCCCTTGAAATTACTTTCAACTTCATTAAACAAGTTCTGTAGTGGTTAAAACAATAATAATTTAAGAAAGCCACCTAAATTCTTGGAAGTTTTACACCAGTCACAAAAAGGGAGCTCTAATAATGCTGCAGCAGCTTTAGTAGAAACAGAAACTAATAAAAGTTGGTTTGCTTCCATACAGAAATAAAAGATACCACACAGCAATAATACAGGAACTGGGATACATGGCTTTAGGAGTGCTGAAGGGTAAACAAATGCAATAAACAGGAAAACAACAGTTCTAATTAAAAGTGTTCAATACACTTCATTATATTTTAAGACTATTTCTTCATCAGGAGAAAAACAGAAACAAAAAAAAAACAACCGCCCTGTCCTGGGTTCAGCAGTAGCAGTCATTTTTCTCCTTCTTAGTAGGTGGTACAGTGCTGTGGTTTTGACTTTCAGCCTGGGAACAGCGCTAATAACACTGACGCTTTCTTGCTGCTCAGTAATGTTTACTCTGACCAAGGACTTTATGATTCTCATGCTCTGCCAGGGAGGAGGGGAAGCTGAGAGGAAGCAGAGACAGGACACCTTACCCAAACTAGCCAAAGAGGTATTCCATACCACAGCACGTCATGCCCAGCATATAAACTGGGGGCAGTTACCCGGAAGGGTTAGATCACTGTTTGGGTATTGGTCAGTGGGTGGAGAGCACTTGTATTCTCTCCCCTTGTTATTTTCTTTATCATTATAATGATTGGTGGCAGCAGTAGTGGTTTGTGCTATACCTTAGTTACTTGATTGTTCTTACCTCAACCTGTGGGAGTTACACTCTTTCGATTCTCCTCCCCATCCCCCCGGGAGCGGGGGGGATGAAAGTGGGGGAGTGAGAGAGAGGCTGCATGGCTGACTCAGCTTAAACCACACCACCTCCAACCACCAAACCTTTAGGGTCCACAGTTGAAAATTCACTCCTACAAGTAGCCCAGTCTAGGCCTATCAACTATTTCCAAGATATCACAATCTCTTAAGAGCACACAACGTAAATAAACTACATTGAAACTAATAAACTACATGGGAAAACTTTTCCGCAAGAAGTCATCTTTTCCCCCTTTTTGGTCGTGTATTTGCTCCTTTCTACCAGACCCAACCTACATTAACTGTAGAAGTAAAAACTCATTCAATGAAAATCTCTCCAAGAAATGAGCTCAACAGAATTACTTGCATTGTATTAAATAATCTTCCTTCAAAAAATGAAGGAAGTTATTTAGACTTAAAACCCTTAATTTAGCTTGAGAGTCACAACAGAAGGCTTTAATGTACTTTAGCTAATCCAATGTAAAAATTATTTTTGGACGTTTAAGGGAGTTGGCCCAGTGTTGGACAGTCCTCAATACAACACATAATAATAAAACTACAAGCAAAGTAGCTCAGAATAAAACTGAACTGAAACTAACTTATCCATAGTATTATATATGCTCCTTAATTTTACGGAACAGGATTAAAACAAACAAGAAAGAAATGGAATTGCTGATTTTCTAAGATCAGTAATCAGGTTACCCACTGCAAATAAATAGTTTCTTAAAATTTTAACCATTTAACTGAAAGATGAGAGGTTGTGGTGGAGAACAGTCAAACCCAGTTACATTAATATGAAATTCAAGTTTGACTTGTAAATCATGCAAGCGTGACTATAATTACACAAGCCCTATCAGTAGAGCGCTTCATAATAATGTTCCTCTTTATTTATAATTTATATGGTTTTTAAATGTGATCGACATGCTAGGCTCAGAAAGTTTTTTGTGACTATATAATTTTTGTTAACATAAGAAGCATGTAATGTTATCTGATTTTCACAACGGAACTATTAACCCGACACCCCACCATACCTCATGAGCCAGCATTCTATAAAGTTCTTCTTTTGTTATAGAAAGTCGCTCTCTATCAATGCTGTCAACAACAAGAATGATGAACTAGGAGAAAAAAGAATAGTACAGTATGTAAGTACCAAGTGTAAATTACAGAAAGCATATTTTCAGGAGACCACTAACCACAAGTCTTCCTATGCAAGACAGCTAGACTTTCAGAGCACATAAGGAAACAGAGCAAGAGCATTATTGTTACAGTCTCTTGCTAGAGTCCTGGGAATCATACATGAAAACTATAGTTATGAAAAGAAAAAATAAAAAATTTGTGCTTGTATATTTCAGCACTGCTATTAAGGTCTACATTCACATACAATGGTTAAATCTCCTTGGTGGATTTTCAGGCCCTACACCCTAATAGTAAAGCAAGTACCAAAAGCACCTACACATAGTGGATTACATTTAAAATGTGGATGATAAACTTGCTACACAGTGACCAATGAAAGCAGCTATTACTGTCCACTACTACCTGCATACTCAGAAAGCTAGGAAACTGAAACTGAAATTCCCTACTCTTAAACAAGCATTTTTAACAATTCAGCATCATGTTACTAACAGGCTTAAGAAATGTTACTTCAAAGTAGACCTCAGAAAGCTATGAACCTGTATGGTTTAGCATTATGTTGCACAACACCTTAACCTTTGCGAAGGGCATGTGCAAGTTGGCCTCTCACAACATCGCAGTCTTCCACCTAGGCACTTGGCGATGGCTACAGCAATGATTTTATCCTTATTGTTCCTGCTACACATGTGATTCTCATGGCCATTTACTTGCAAATCCTGAGACACTGCTAGGTCTGGTCCAGCAAGTCTCCCACAGGAAGCGACTCTCACTGCTATGAAAATCACTTTCTTACCCCACACTTTCGAACCCCCGTTTCAGATCTTCTATTTTATAGCCTTAAACTGAAGAGTAAATAGACATGCTAGTAAACATTACACAATAGTACTTGTACACAAACCACTACAACTGATCCGTGTTCAACACTTGCTCTGCTGAGGATACTCCAAGCAACACTAACAGCATCATAGCTAAGAACAGTGAGCAGGGAGATAAAGCACATTCTAATGAAAATTATACAGATACTATAAAATAAATGAAATAAATAAATAATTATAGTTGACACATGCTACATTGGAAAGGAACCCAAGAAGATGACCTTCCTCTCACTTCCTTTTTCCTCAAATCCGTGTATGCAAGCCCGTCCCAACAACCTTTCTGTAAGAAGATGAACCAATTCTTAAAACAGAATGTAGAATTAGCCTTAGCAAGTTGAAACTAGTTAGGACGGGTTTGCACTAAAAAGCTTAACTTGATGGATTTTGACATTACTGCAAATTATTTTGTTTAGATTGTTTCAATTTACAGATAAGGCAAGAGAGAAAAGAGAGATAGTGACAAAAAAGAAGCATCATAAGTAACTGCTATAATTTTCCAACATATGCTCCAAATCAGTTTGCTTTATAAAACTAAGGCGATTCATTACCCATTGAAAATGACCACAAAGTATGAAAAATAAAGTCAATTTAACGCTGCTGTGACTGAGACATCTAAGCAGATGAGGAACAACAATAAAGGAATTATTCATATTGGGGAGGCTAGGATTAGCATTCTAAACAGACACCTTTTCTTCCTCAGCTGTTTCCAACAGACAAAGCTTCTACTTAAATGGGAAAGTTCTTTCCAGGTGCTAGAAAGCACTGGATTTCAAACACTTACTAGCCAGGATATGACAAAGAACATCACAGAAGGATCAAACCCCTCCCCAAAACCCTAATACATGCATCTTCCTAAGTTCCAAAATAAAGATTCTCAATGGACAAGTGTCAGGAACTTATTATTATTGTACCAGATACTGCTGGCAGAAGTCTCTTCACCCTCATGAGTATGCATGTGTTTTAAATGTAGCCATACTTGTCTAGATAAAAATAAGTTTAAAATATTAGAGATGAAGGTTAAGATGTCATCGCCAGGCTTTCAGTAAGTAAAAAGTTTCTGAACATCTGCGCTGAATCACTCATCTCCCCTCTGTCAAAACAGGATACAGGACAGAAAACCTCACTTTACAGGAGAGAATGACTATATAATTAGCAATAGGCGCAACAGGCCTGCTTTTATCAGAAGTCGTAAGAAGTGAAGTCTAGAAGTTTTTACATCAATGTGGAAGTCTCAGTGTGAGGGCACAGAGATTTATGTGTTTGTTGTGTTGATAACTTTTTGGCATCAAGAAGGCTTCGAAAAAAAAACCAACCCACCAAAGGACAAGTGTTGCTGAGTCCTACTTTTAACCTTTCCGGCAATGGCAGCTTTACCAGTAACTCATGAGTACTGCACAGTATTGACTTCCCTTCATCCTTTGGATAAAAGCCACAAGCTGATGAGCTTTTAAATACTGCTGCTTAGAATAAGCTTCATTCCTCTTCCTTAACAATTGTTACCTCAAAAGTATTTCAGACTAGATGTACAGAAGTTAAATTATACACTGCAAATCCACACCAAATTTGCAAGGTATATGGCAAATTTTTTCAATCTACTTGAAAAACATGCAAAAAACCCCTGGTTGACCTGAAATGGATTTAGATACAATTTAACTGCCCAATCAAACAACATCACTGTAAAGTATACACATCAAATACTTGAAACATTACCAGAAAATTGGCTGCAAACCAGACACACCTTACACTTCTTGGGTTTATTCCTCCTCAGAAAGATTTAAAAACATTACAGCTGAAATCTTTATAGAAATTTACCAATATTCCTAACAAATAAAACAAATACTTTCAAACAAATTTCTTACATTTGTAGAGTAGCTTCTCATACCTCTGTGTTTGAATAATAGGTATTCCATGATGACCGTAACGATTCTTGTCCTCCAATATCCCACATTAAAAAATGAGTGTTTTTCACCACTATTTCTTCTACATTGCTTCCTATTGTTGGAGAAGTATGAACCACTTCATTCATCAAGCTAAAGGAGAAAATATCACATGATAAAGACCTGCTAGTAAAATGCACAAGGCTTGTCACACTTAGTTACAACAAATTTGTTATAGAAAAAAGTAACTGCATGTAACTTTGACAGAAAAAAGAGATTAGCAAAACTACACATATTTCAAGAAGCTATAATTTTTTCATAGAAATAAAGCAAATATTCAAGCGCAGTTCTTCAGTAAAAAGATCAATTCAATCTGAATTTGGACTGAAAACTGTGTTCGGCAATTTCTTTGCCAAATTTTTTTCCTTTTCATCCTTAACTATTCCATGATTCTATTCTCTGTAGTTCTTGGTGGAATGATTATTGCTGTGCTTACAAATAAAGATAGGCTTTGATGGCCAAAGAATTTACAGTCCACTTTGTGCTTGTACGAACAATTTTGCTGTTCAACTTACAGTTCCATTCTAAATCCCTGTAGCTCCTTTGCTTATCCTTTGAATACTTATTCTGTTTAAAAACAATATTATTAATGCACAAACTGTGATCTAGAACCCTAGAGATTCATCAGGTTGCAATGCTGAATTATCAATGATTAAACAGTGACAAATATTAAAACATAAACAGAAAATCAGAATAATTCATGTACTTACAACTGGTAAAGAATAGTAGTCTTTCCAGCATTATCAAGTCCTACTATGATTACTTTGTGCTCTGCATACATACAAAAAAGACAAGAATAAAATAATGGAAACAGCAAAAGTTGTAATTCTGGTTAATCAACTTTCATTTTTTCCTTACTGAAGAAAACATCTACTTGTTTGTCTTATTTCAATAGCTTACACAGAATATTGGTGACTCCAGCGTGGGAGGGGGGGAAATAATAAAATCCCCAAAGCCGCATCCTCTCTCGATACTACAGTCCCAGGAAAAGTCAGTACTTGAAGTCTTCATAAAGGAATAGTTATAATACAATTGCTTCATTAAAAATATCACATTTTAGAAAGAAAAATACAATGAAAAAATGTAACTCGTAGCACTGCATCATCTTAGGGACACCACCAAACATCTAAAGACTGCACAAGATATAAGGCTAACTTTTAAGGCTCAGTAATAGCCACTTCTTAAGGGACCACCATCATCCACACCATATAAACTAAGAGGAAGCCGTATTTTGAGTAAATCACAAATTCCAGTGTTACAATTTCTAAACTGAAGTCACAGAATGACAAAATAGCTGAGGTTGAAAGCCATTTCTGGAGGTCATCTTGTCCAAGCCCCTTGCTCAAACAGGTGCACCTACAGCCAGTCACCAAGGACAATTTCCAGATGGCTTTCAAGTGTCTGCAAGAATGGAGACTCTACAACCCCTCTGGGCAACCTGTGCCAGTTTTCAGGCACCCTTGTAGTCAAAACGTATTTTCTGGTAGTCAGAGGGAACCTCCTGTGTTTTAGTTTGTGCTCACTGCCTCTGGTACTGTCACTAGCCACCACTGAGAAGAGTGGCTCTGTCCTCTTTGCACCCTCAAGTCTTCTCAAAGCTAAATAAATTGTTTGAGGTCTCTCAGTCTTTTCTGATAAGAAAGATCCTCCAGTCCATTAATCAGCCTGTGGCTCATCACTGGACTCTCTCCAGTATGCCCATCTATCTTGTATTGAGGAGCCTGGAACTGGACACACTACTCCATGTGATTAATCACTGGTGCTGAGCAGAAGAGAAAGATCACCTCTCTCAATCAGCTGTAAAGTCCAGCTTATACAATACTGATCTTCTAATTGCTGCACTGTTATTTTTCCAGGCACCAGGGAACCAAAACCAAAACCAACAAAACCCCTCAGAACTTACATGCTTCTCTAGTTAATCCTTCTTAGAATTTCAAATACAGAAGTACAGCTAATCAGAATGGTGGTTCTTTTGATACATGGATGAAGTTAGAAGATACTATTCCACCTACTGGCAAAAAGGCAAATAATTTGAGAGCAGAGAATTTACAAATGGATACTAGAAGTAAAAACGTGCATAAAAAGTATGTGAATAGGCTCCTTTTTAAACGGGTAATATTTAAAATTCTAGGGCACTTATTTCAAAGCATAACATGGTTCGAAGCTTAAAGATGTCCTCTAAAATACCCCATTCAACCTACAAGATTTAAGAACAAACTACTAAAAGGTCAAAGGAGCTATCATAAATATAAAGTTGGTGGGGTTTTGCCTGCAAGTGGGTGGTCTAAGGAAGAATCATAGTGGTTTGTTTTGCTGTGATTTTTTTTTTGGGGGGGGTGG
>JAOEHY010003745.1:0-29764 GCA_025447955.1 Psilopsiagon aurifrons | reverse complement strand
CCTGCCCATGGCAGAGGGGTTGGAACTAGATGATCTTAAGGTCCTTTCCAACCCTAACTATTCTATGATTCTATGACATTCTGACAAGGAACAGATAAAGCACAAATTACCTTTTGGTATAAGGAATAGAAGCAACTGAATATTACTTAAGCCAAAATTTTGCATATATAAGCATTCCTAGCAGTGAAATAGAAAAGATGATTAATCCAACTAGAAGTTAGAAAAGGAATTTCCGTCACTATTTCACTCTTAACTCATTATTTAGGGAGTACCACTGCTCATCTTGCTTCTTTTTCATAATCTGTATGTAGTTTATTCTCATCAACACCACTGAGGCAGATTATACAGCGGAAGAAGTAAGTTTGCATTTATTTGAAGTATTTTCAAAAAAGAGTTGTCATACTCAATAATACCACTTGAGTCAGAAGACTCACTTTATGAAAAGAGGTGCAAACTTGGAAAAGTTGAAAAATTCTTCTAATTCTAGCACAACAAATTATTCTAATTTTAGCAAAACACCTAGGGCACTGAGGAAGTGCAAGGACATCATATCATGGTAACTGGTGATGAGCTGTTGTGTCAAAGAAAAGCAGAGCCATAATGTGGGGCCACGAATGTACCAACTCAAGGAATAGTTCTGGCAAGATACAGATTGAATGTGTGGCCTGCAAGATGGGCAGGAAATTGGCTCACAGGCCACACTCAGAGAGTGGTGATCAACAGTTTTTACTCAGGCTGGCAGCATGTCACATATGGAGTCCTCCAGGGATTCATACTGGGCCCCACACTGTTCAGCATCTTCACAAATTACTTGGAAGATGAGACTGAAAGCACCATTAACAAGTTTGTTGATGAGACTAAACTGGGTGATGATGGGGACAGAACATCTTGGAAAGTGACCTCCACAGGCAGAAAAAGGATCCTTCATGGAGCTTCATGGAGTTTAACGTGGATTTTAACACAGTTATGTCTAAAGTCCTGCACCTGGGTCAGACTAAGCAGCTCCATACATGCTAGGTTGAGGATCAAGCTTGCTGAAAGGGATCTGAGGATCCTGGTGAACAAGCAGGTCAACATGACTCAGCAGACTGCTGCTGTGGCAACAAAGGTTTAATTGGATCCTGGGCTGTGCCCCGGGGGCATTGCTAGCAGACATAGAGACATGATCATCCTGATCTACTTAGTGCTTGTCAGGCCACACCAAGAGTATTGTGTCTAGTTCTGGCCTCCAAAATTAACCCCAGAAAGACTGAAGAGTGTCCAGAGGAGGGCAATGAAGACCACCAAAAGGCTGGAGAACCTGCCATGTGACGGAAGACCTGAAGGACTTAGAGCTTTTCTCCCTGGAGAAAAGAAGACTTGGGAGTAACCTCGTCACAGTTTTCGTGTACTTAAAAGATCTCTACAAAGAGGATGGAGACTCACACTTCACATGGAGAAGGCAAGCAGCAGTGTGCATCAGTTGCATTAGGTTTCATTTCAATAGAAGAAAGAAACTTTCTGCAGTAAGAAAAATGACTCACTGAAAAACAATATTCCAAACATGTGGTGGAGTCCCCACCGCTGGAGGTTTTCAAGATGTGATTGGACAGGGCCCTAGATAATCTTGTCTAGGCTCTCCAAAAAATGTTGGAAGAGATGATCTTTTGAGGTCCCTTCCAATGTGAGAAGTCCTGTGGTTCTATGGGTCTACAATTCAGCTATCATAGGGGCAGCCTGAATGTGCTCACACAAGGGAGGCAAAAGAGACAATTTTAAGGTCATTTTCTGAGAAGAAGTTGTACCACTTTCAGAATGGAGTGAGCTCAGAGGTACAATCATTTGAGTAAGAGATGTTCTTGATTCTGATGAAGTTAATGAGGCAGAGAAGACGTCTTCTTTAAAGGTGAGGCCAATTCAAGCACTCTAAGTTGGCAGCGGGGGAGTGTGGCTTTTCTGCTTCTTTGATTCACTTTTTGTTCTTAATGCAGAAGTATATGAAAGGTCTGCATTGCTCCTGTGCCGCTGGTCAGCTTTTGTGCCATTCATCAACTTACAGCTTGCTCAAACACTTATCAGTATTTCACTTTTCCTGATATAAAATGAACCAGGTTGAGTCTTCACTTCAGGTTAATTATGGATATTATATTAAAATAAATTTGTATGAAAACAGATACTAAATTTACTTATTGGGACCAACTTCCATTATTAACTCAAGATTAAATCCATGTTACCATGTTAAATCTTTCTGTTTTGGCAAGTAAATCAGACTTACTGTAGAAAGCAATTTGGTTCATAGCTTTTAAGCAATCCAAAATATTTCATATGAATTTATGAATTAGATCCTGTTAATTACTACAACAAAATTATTACCACCATAAGCAATGCCAAAGATTTCCGTATGATTTCAGGCCCAGTGTGATTACATACACTTCCCCTCAAGTTAGTACAACTGAATCCATTTCCTGCAGGTCAGAATTGGCTTTAGTTCACTCTTTCTCCTGCCAATATTACAGACATTTTCTGCAGTGTTTTATATACCCTGTTATTAAAAATCAAGTAATTAATATCTTAACCTACTGAACTTCAAAGCACTTCTGTTTTCTTCAAAGTTCTGCAGAGCAGCTCACGAGCAGTGGGGCAACTCACTGCCTGTCCACTGCCACTGTGCATACCCTAAAGTGCACACTCTGTTTGCTAGTTTCATTTCCTCTTTGAGAAATTATGCTGAAGTCTGATGTTTATATACTTACTGAATCTGAAGTAACTATGACAGAGTGGGCAGACATATGTTATGCGCTCTGTTATTTAGTGTCCACTTTAGATAACCCGTAATTGCAACTCTTTTAAACCAAGTGGAAAATTCAACCAACCATGTGCTTAAGAATGTTCTCCTTATTTAATTTCTGTGGTGATAATCAGCAGTTACTTTTTGTGATGTACATCACACCAGAAACACTGTGTGGATGACAGTTTGATGCAACAGTTTAGGGAAAAAGAAACTTTTTCCCAGGATAAACTGGGACCTCAACAATGTGCAAAGCAAATTTCTTCCAATGCAGTTCTTTACTCTCTCAATAAATGTTCATTTGGATCAGGTATGGAAAAAACCCTAAATGTGAAGGCAATGGAACTTGTATTTAACTTGTATTCTGTATTTTATGTTAAGCATCAGTCAGCTGGAATTTTTTAAAACTTGAACTGTTTTTTTCATCTGTTTTAATGCTGATACATTTTTAAACCAAAGAATAAATACTCTTTGTAAAATATTTTGGGCTTGCCATGTACAAACAGCATTACGAAACTTGTAAATATCATATAATAAACAAACTTGTAAATGTTATGTAATAAAAATCTATGTGCATAAAAAATATAATGTCATGTAAAAAATGTCATACAATACGTATTTCATTTGGGATACTGGTATCAAATAGAATATTTAAAAAATCTAAGTATAATGGCCAGCAATTTTCTGTGTTACACAAATACAATTGTTATATACTATTTTCTATACTCCGGCTTGGTTCCAAGGGTCATTGAAATGAAGGAAAATGCTCAGTGGTCTTTGGTTGGGGCTTGAAGTACTTCAAAGGGAAAAGCTATCTGGTGGATATTTCTTCATTTGCTGTAGGCAAAGACAGTCTAAATTAAATTTTTCTTTTATTATGGTTTCTAACATAGTGTACAACCAATATTATTACATATTTTACTTGAACAGAGTAAAAACTGTTCTGTCAAGAAGCTATGACAAGATAATGCAACTTAATCTATATATCATGTTATCTTATCATACTCTGCATACCCTATGAATAAAGTAGCTTAGGGAAATGATTGACATGAATTTTGGCAAAACTCTTTCATATTTTGAAATGCCTTTGTTAGGCTGCCAGTATTTCATATTTTTAAATTGAATAAATTTGGTATAAATATATCAAACAGAATCCCACAACAAATCAAAACAAAGATGATAGGTCTATTGTACATGTTTTGGCAAGAATATAAAAATAAACTTTTCCCTTATGTGTCAAATCATTGTAAAGATATGCACAAGGTTAGATGCTAAGCTAGAAACATAAAATGTGCAACTATCACTGAGACCTCATATACATAGTATTTTTTTAGTTTTATTTGCATTATTCTGGCACTTAGATGTCCAAGTTATTAGCTCAAACCATATGTGCTATTCTTGGCATAAACACAGTATAAAATAATTGCTCTGCTTATGTTATTTTAAGATCTTAGCTGTCATTTTGAAGCTTATAAAATATTTTAAACCACTTTAGTTACTTTCGATCAAGTTAATTTTGGCTTAGCTGTTCTCAACTGGAGCTTTGATTTCTATTCAAATTTTTTGTTGCTGTTGCTCCTTTTTCCTGATGAAGTTTTTGAAGTAAGTATACACTCATAACTACCAAAACAGCTTTGTGATGGCCTCCATGTCATTTATGAACACTGAAGACTTCTGATAAGGGAAAATTATAACCAAATTTTTTTTCAAATGGGAAATCTAAAGCAAGGAGATTTTAAGACATTTCTCAAATTCACATAAACAAAGTGGTAGTCTATGTGATACTATACTGAATTTCACATCTTTCTGTGTTGCTCGAATGATGAGGATATGAGACAATCATTCATTTTTGTGGAACAGTTCATTCCCTTTTTTTCTGCATTGTGAGAGGGAAACCAACACTGAATGTCCAGTTTCTGAGAAAAAGAAAGGAAATTTTGAGTCATAAATTGCTAGCTACCTGAAGATACAACAATCTTTTTAGAACAAGCGGTAATCATTACATATGCATCTTATCACTGTTTTGGAACACAGATTTCTTGACAAGACATATATGAGTTTAAATAACTTTATCCAACAGCTGAAAAAGCCCATCAACGCATCTGTTTGATATTACAGAACACATCATCACAACTTACAGCAGTGTTGGCTTTAGATTTAAAATTTAAAACCAGCTGTTAAAAAAAAGACAAATATTTTTGTCTGCGTAACTGCAGATTCGTGGCATAAAATATTCCAATGTTCAAAACCACTAAAAATATGTATATTGTGATTTGTTTAAAAAACTATGTGGGATTTTTTGTTTCCCCTCAGTCCCTTGCTTTTTCTTTTTTTCTCCCTCTCCACCCTTTCTAGTTTTTTTCTTCAAGCAACTTTGTTCATTTTGTTAGAGATAAATAAAAGAACATGGCCTCTGCCATCACAACTATGATAACCTTCTGTGATGGTGTTTTAAGACTAATATAATCTTATATCCAATATAAAAAAATTTTTGGGAAAATGGTTTTAGTGATTAATGTACTGATATTCACATTAGAAGCAACTTAATAATTTCCTCAAATAAGACCCATTTTTTCACTTAGGAGGCACTCTTTAGCTTATGGAATGACTGCTTATTAACAAGGAATGGCCTGAAGAAGACAACACTGCTCTCAAATTTACTGTGTTATGAATAAGTGTAAAGAATTGTCAGGCAATCTATAGAGAGTATCAGAAAGATAGGGAGTGATTTGGGCTTATAAAAGAACTGAACACTATCATAAGAGAAAACAAACATGGAAGTTGATAGAATTAAAAGCATCGCTTTCTAGAGGTGTGTAAAGCAGCAATGATGTAAGCACAAGTTTTAGGGACTTGGATCACACCTTGATGGGTGATGGGAGTCCAATAAAGAGACTTTCCATAGGCAAATCAGGACTGAAAATACACCATCCTAGTAAGGAGGGGAGTTAGAAGTCTAAGACTTGGGATTTCTTGCACAGACCATTTTCCTAAATACAAAACAGTCCTCCCAATTCTTTACCCCTCTGCCTTATTTACAAAGTACACATGAGCAATTAAGGAAACTCTGCTGTTATATACTGTCACATAATATTTCCAGACCAACTGATACTTTAAGGGCCCACTTTAATCCCATTATTTGAGTCCAATCTTGTATACCATTTGTGACCTCAATGTACAAAAATGCAGCCAGAAGCATGTAAAATAAAGTGATTTGGATCACATGCATTTCAAATGTACTTCAGAACAAATTAGAGCTAATGCAGGAGTGAAGAGGAATTAGCATCGAAATAGTGTCACAATATGCACATTGTCCTCCACACCAGAATCAGTGGATTTAAGCACTCTTATTAAGAGAAATAAACTTATTTTTCAGTTCTACCAGGTGGAATGATTTTGTTTTCTTGTTTTCTGACTCTCAGATGAGACTGTGAAGAGGCATGTACCACCTGTTCTAGGCTACTGCCCGTTTAGAAGCAGATCTTTTGGAGGCACAAAAGTGCAGTTAGGATGTCATACTCTACACTGCAGCTGGGGAGAATGGTCCTACCTGGAGCCTCTGGCAGAAAGCTCCAGGGGAGACTTGAGGTTGACCTCTTGGCTTTTGGAGTTGAGGATACAGAGGATCTGAGGCCAGCTACACCCCAACTGAAAAAGAGATACTGGCAGCCTGTGAAGGGATTGGAGCTGCTTCAGAAGTGATTGGCACTGAAGCACAGCTCCTCCTGGCATAGTGGCTGCCCGTGTTGGACTGAATGTTCAAAGGCAAGGTCTCCTTTACACATCACACAACCGATGCTACATGGAGTAAGTGGGCTGCACTAATTTTTGTTGTCCTCCTCGGGTGGTCAATCTATGAAGGAGACATTCCCTTATGTTCCCACCCCCTCACCACACTATTTACAGCATCTTTTGAGAGTTCTGAAGGTTTTGAATGGCCTTTAGGTACCCTTGAGACCTGCCTTAAATGAGGTGTGTTGTCATCCTGGTCATACCAGAGAGGGACAAATCATGGCAACATGCTGGGGCTTGGCTTGCACTTACAGAGCCCCGTTCAACACTATCCAGCACCTTCAAAGGGGAAAAAATGTCTCTGGATCTGATGACAGCAACAGACGACACAGCTACTCCAACTCCAAATACAGCAGCTACACCAACCCTAGTGACAAGTACAGCAGCTACTCAAACGCTGACAACAACAGATAACATGTGGGGCACCAGTACTGTAAATTAAAGGCCAACACTTTTTGAAAACATGCATGTTATTCCTGACAGACTACCTTATGTCAAGTCAAAGCAGCCAATGTACAGTCGTAAGATGGATTTATGTAGATACCTCTTGAACCAGAGTAAGTTTCCAAAGCAATTACAGTTAAGGTCCGGTGACTGAAGCAACTAAACTCACTCAGTGTCTCAGCTATTGCAGGTTGTCCTTACTTGTGCATTTCTTAGGGTGCATTGGTCCAACATTCCCATGATCAGGTATTACTTATTTTACTGTAAGATTTATTTTACTGCCAGGATAATTTTACTGGCAGCTCATCTATGTATGAGGAGTTTGTATTTTACCCTTCAATACTTTTACCAGACTTGTTTAAAGAGTACAAGACTGAGGGCAGTGAGCCTCTCCATGAAGATGCACCAACAGTGCTCATCACCAAAGAAAAACTTGTTTTCAGCTTGTGTCACACCTCTTGCATTTGTTTGTGATTAACAGGTATGTTCTTCTTCTCTTCTGGGCTTCAGAAAGGAAAGCTCCCTGTTGGCCTTGTCCTGGCCAACCCTCTGCTGCAGTGAAAGACAGAGAAAGAACCTCCTCCTTCCCCATCATCAGCAACAGGAAAAGCTGAAGTGTGGGAAGGTGGGCAGAGAGCAGAACAAGATCCCCCAGGCAGCAAGTTTCCAGAGTGGAGTGTGGAGCTGACACTGTTCTGCCTCTTTAACAGGGAAAAGAGACTTTTTAGGCACCAGGAAGAGCTCGTTTGAGCACTTGTTATAAACCAAAAAGATACCAAAGAGATGCTTGACTGGTATGCTCTGGGGGCGGTGAGGCACTGGAACAGGTTGCCCAAAGAAGTGATAAATGCTCCATCCCTGGATCCCATTAGTGTTCAAGACCAGGTTGAACAGGGCCTTGGATAACATGGTCTAGCACAAGTCATCCGTGTCCATGGCAGGGCAGTTGGAACTAGATGATCTTAAGGTCCTTTCCAACCCTAAACATTTTATGATTCTGTGGTTCTATGAGTGAAATCAAGATTAAAGCATCATCTCTCCAAAGACTCACTGGACTGTGAGGAGATCTGACTTCAAATCTTTTGCTTTTATTCCAAAGCAGCCCTAAATTCTTGTATAGCAAATGTTCAGTGTTGTACTCTGCTTTTCTGTGAATCATTGCTGAGAGTCTTTGTTCTTCTGGTGATTCAGATGCTCACTTAAAGGAAACAGGGAAAGATAAATTCTCCCCGGAATCCTAGCCAAGTCACGGTCCTATCGCAGGAACTATCAGAATGCTAGCTTCACTTGTAGGAAGAGACTTGCAACTTTTTTGAAGTGCACATTATTAATAATAATGTACAACCTGGTTACTTCTTTGGAGACAGAACCAATTTCCAGGACTTCTGGAGAATTTAGAGCAGAAAGTGACCAATACACTTAGTACTTCTAAGGTGGCTCTGACTTTGGACATTAGTAAAGCCCATTTACTACTATTTTCAGGTCTATTTGGAGTCTATTCTACAATCAGAAAAGAAAATAAAAAGAGGTTATAAACAGAACAGAATAACTTTAACATTTCTCAAGGAAGGAAAAATGGATGATGTGGTAAAAGAAGCTGAAGAACTCTTTCTAATGATCTTAATAGTGTACACAAACTCTGAAGCAGAACTGCCCAATGATTTTTTTAAACCAAAAACTGCTACTTCACTATGATATAGGAATGCACAAGTTAACATTCCAACCAAAGAAACAAAAAATTTCAACCAAGAGATTTTTGCTTATTCTGGAGAATTTTGTAGACATAAAAAATAAAAAATAATAAAAAAAAAAAAACCCCAAACAAAAAAAAAAAAAACCCAAACAAAAAAAACCAAACCAAACCAAAACAAAAAACAAAACCAAAATGAGACCCATTTCCTGATCAGGCATCTTGGGGACTAACAACTGAGTCGGTACCATTGAGTCATATGAGAACAAGGGTCTCTTCTTTTTTCTGAAGGAAATAGAAAATCCTTACGATGTAGAAATGTTTGAGATGTGATTAATTACTTCCTTAGACAGGTATTGCCTGTGGCCCTGCAAAAAAGGAAATAATTGTAACTCCTTCCTCAGCAAGAATTTAATCAAGTAATGTCATATGAAAAAAGCATTTTCTTTTAAATTTGTACCTTTAAAAGCTCAGACATAACAAAAGAGTAAAGTAGGACCAACTTGCCAAGTAAACAAGCTTGTCAGATGCAGTTAAAGATTAAACATGGACCTTTTCCTATCAAAATTAGAGGGTACGTGAGTGTGGAGTGAATAAAACAACTGTAGTATATAGTATTGCTGACAAGAATGACTGTTACTGAAATATATTCTCATAAAGGAGGTCAAAGTTTAATACTCTAAAATAATTGGAGAGCTTCAGGAAGTGGAAAGGGTTGAGGAGTATACCAAGTCTTCTTTCCAAATGGGAAGGACACGTGATGATCAGGTGTCACCGACAATCAGTAACAACACAGAGATGATCAAACATGAGTACATCTTCTTTTATTTAATAAAGGATAAAAAATAATGGAAGATTCTGAAAAAATAGCTTCTAGTAAGGAGAGTCAAGGTAAGAAACCTAGATAGCATTCAAGTGAAGCACTTAGAAACATGATATTGGATATCTATGAGAACAGAGATTATATTCCAAGGTAGTCTCAAACTTTTAGTTCCTCTGAAGTAAAAGCTTCAAGAAAGAGTATCTGACCGGCACTTCAGAGCTTCATAGGCTTTAACATGTGTTCACCTTGCTGAGAATGCTGATCATAAGGCAAAAAGGCTGAGCTCCTTATGCTAACAAAATCGACCTTTTTTCTAAGCGTAAGTGTTGACTTTACTATAGCAGTGCACCAACAGAAAATTAAAAAAATCTGTGCTACAAGTGAGAAAACATGTTTCTTCAGTTAGAACACTGAAAATGTCCTGATTTAGGAAGTTGTACCGGATTGTAATTGGACTCACAACATGCAGTAAATATGTGCATTTTCAGATCCAAGAAAGCATTTAGACCTATAGTTTAAGTGATAAAGTATCATAAAATTTTATGCTATCTAGCGAGTTACTAAAAATTCTGCCATTGCCATCTGTTTAAAAAAAAATAAATCTCTAACACTCAGAGCTACTTTAAAAGTATTTCTGTGTTTCCATTGGCTAGACTTAATTATATCAAACCAAAGATATTTAGAGACAACCAGTGCTTAAGATTTACCTACAGATGCCAAGTATGGCACTGTACAGAATCAAATTATTTTCACGGTACCAGTGTAACAGCAAATATGCTAGGAAGGTCATAATAGCCCTCTTTTTGGACCAAACAGAGGTAATAACAGCCCTCTGCTTGGGTCAGACATCCAAGTTTGGGAGTAATGAACATGCTTAAAAAAGTAACTTTTATAGACTCCTGTAACCTTGTTATCCCTACTTAGAATCAGAAGTATGAAGTCACAAATTCAGCCTTTCTTACAGACTTGTATTTACAGGTAAATCAGGTAAACATATAATAACACAATTTTGCTGTTCTTTTCTGAAGTATGCTTATATTGGGGGAGGAGGGGAGGGAGTGTAGAGAAAAAGTAACTACAATTGATTTTACCTTTAGGTGTTGGAATTGGTCTCTCAAGTCCATCCGCATGAACTAAGGGGTCATTTGCTTCTGGAATTTCCATTTCACCTGGGAATTAAAAAGAGTTTGTTGAACTAAGGTTCCTACTGCACAGGCAGTGCTACTGATTCTACAGGAGTTGTGTGCTCATTCCCAGACACCCCAATCAGAGTAATAGTGAGGACACTGCTATATCCCTGTTAACACTGCTATATCCCTGTTAACACATTATCTTTCAAATTGGAACAACTAGGGCTTGGGCAGACATATTCTGCCACTCCCAGCACAGGCCAATGAAATGATACTCTTCATCTACAGACTGGAGAGAGAAATGGAAATGGGTGGCCAAGGTGGTGGTATCTTAAATTGCCATTGTAGATCCCGTCGCAGAGTATCTTCACACCCCTGAGGGTGTGGTGCAGACTCGGTGCCTGACTTTTCTGCTGATTTGCTTGATCCAGTGTGAACGGATGAATGCATGATAGGGATATGTCAAATTTCAGAAGAGATACATCACATCTCATTTTTTACCAGCAAGGCAAGTTCACCTCTATACCCCTGCTTCTGCTTGACCTCCCCTATGTTGCAGAAGTTTATAATGGGACAGCAACATTTACTGACCACAAGGAAGATAAATCCAAGATGAGACACTGGATCAAAAAATAATTAAAAAAAACAATAAAATCAAACCTGTTTTTTTAGTCCCCAAATACTTGCACTTTGCTTGTTCTGGTGATCATAATCCACCAGTATAACACAGGATGAAACACTACGTGTAGGAGCCCATTCTTAGGCACACTTGGTTGTGTTCTGAGTGGTGCTCTTGGGTAAACACCACATGCTCAATTTTAAAATAGTTATTCCTATTTCTTCAGTCATTTAGTAGAATTCGCAACAGGAAAAACTTTGGAAGCTCAGATAAAGCATACAGAAACATCTTTTTCTCGCCCCCCTCCTTCCCAAACCTCTATCTCTTAATTTTTTTAAACTTTTCCAGAGAGAGATGGAAAGAAACAATAGCATTTGCTGATTTTCAAATGTTTCAATAATATTTTTGTATGTTTCACTCTTGTGTTTATGTCTGGGAAAAAACATTAATCTCCATATGTTTTAATCTCCAATGTGCTTTACCAGAGAACAATTACCAATCACTGACATCACCTACCAGCAAAGCCTCTACAACTAAGCAAATTAAAAATTGAAAGTCCTTCATGTATTTTGGTATTTATAAACACAAACCAGATCTGTCACTTAAACTTGCTTCTATGAAAGAAATACGTATATTTTCTGTAATCTGCAAAATTCCATATTGACCACATTTATTATTAATTCCAAGCTTTAACCCTAAAGCTTCTGTACCACAACTTAAAACACTGAAAAGTTTTATCAGTATGAAGTTTTTTACCCCACAACTGATTCTTGATCAGATGACAAACAAGTCACTACAACCAAATAAAATCTTTTCCTCTTGGATTAAACAGAATTAAACCCTGCTGCTGTGAAGAACTTGAAGGAAAAAGCTGTATATTCCAGTTGAATTATTACTCTCAGTTCTTTCTGATTTTGCACTAATAACTTAGCACATTTTTCTTTATACAAGTAAATCCACAATGAAAAGTTTCTTAACAGATAATAGGGTTTTTTTCCATTTTTAATCCATTTTCTCTGATTGTAGTGCAGGCGCACCCTATTGTAAGTGCCATCACCAACTCTCTGCAGTGTTATCTGATTTTTAACGTATGTTCCTGTTCCCAGTTTGTTTAGTCAATATTTCACTAAGGATATCCCATTTTGCTTTTATTGTTCCTACTTCCTGTAACTTTTCCTAGTATCATTATGTTTTGCTCCACTGCTTGAAAAGAAGAAAATTCTACAAAGTTATTTTAGGTGTCAAACTTTCACTGTCAGTCTTGATCAGTAAGACAGAAAAAATATAACTGTTCATTACACTGATTTTAGATGCAGCAAAGACATTGGATAGCTACATCTTTTTGGCTTATCTATTACAAATATAGCATTGTCATACAATGTTAAGAAAAAAGGTAGACTTGCAAGACCCTAAGCTGACAGAACAACACCAACCCACAAACAGTCATTCTTAAAAACTGGTAGGGAGAGAAATGCTCAATATTTGAACCTTACATGTTGTACTATCAGCACAGACTGGCAAGATGTACAGTCTTACACACTGAATGTTGCATGCTGTTCAGGTCCTCTCACCTCAAAAGTTGTACAGAAGAGTTGGAAGGGTTTCAGAGAAAAGCAGTAAGGATAAGTAAAGTTATAAACCAGGTTTTGTCACTCTGGGAAGGAGATGGCTGAGGTCAACTGCAGCAAAGTTCTATGGAGGCGTGAGTCTTAGGATGGACCAATCTCTCAGTAAAGAAAACAGCAGCATGAGGGAAAACCAGCAAAAAGTAATTTCAAAACAAAGCTAAAACAAGGTAAAGTTTTCTCAAACAATACGTAGTTAGGCTGTGGGCAGAGTTCACATATGTTAGAGATGAGACTGGACAAGTTAATGGAGAAAAAACCACGCAGAACTAACTAATTCACAGAAATACTGCGCAAACAACTAAGTCTCTGAGCTCAAAATGGCTGGACGCTAGATAAATACCTAGCATAGAGAGTACTATGTACACTAGACCTGTTCTTCCATTTTTACTGGAGCATCTTCTTTTGCTGCCATTGGAGCCAAGACACAGGGTTGCATTGATCTCTCATCTGCTCCACCATGGTTACTCTCACATTTTTCACTTGCATGTGTTCTCTGCTGAAACTTTAAATGTATCATGGCTTATTTCTGAACACCCACTTCTTTAATTTAATTTACTGTGATACTGCCAGGTAGAAAAGATCACCAGTGTCTGTCCTCCTTGCATGTTGCATGACCAAACAAGACTTCAACATAACCAGAACTCAGCCTGAATGCCAACTGCCAGTACAGGACAATGTATTTTCCAGATGCGCTACAGTTCAGATCCACAAAAATACCCCACTTTTGAGGAACCACATGGTCAAGTAAAATGAAGATGTTGCAAATAGTACCTCTTTTAAACTGCTTATCAACACAAGAAGTATTTCTTAACTTTTCAGGGCAGTAAAGGAAGTTTTTCAATTAAAGGAAAATCCCAACTCCAAAACAGAAACCATACTTGAAGTCAGTGTTCTGTATTTGTGATGTACAAAATACACTCTCTTCCTTTGACTTAATACAGCAAACTGCAGCAAGAAAACCAGCAGTATACAAAATCCTTTTCCAAACTGAATATAAATAATTATCACTTCTTTTGTCAATTCAGTTCTCCTGAAAATATGAGGAAGATTTGTTTACTGATCAGGTTCAGCACAGGTAGCCCCATTGCTCCATTTTAGGCACTAGTGACAAAGAAAATACACAGGCAAGCATTCTGTGTTATTGAGAAAGGAATGTTCTTTCACACATTTGAAAAATAAATTGTCCAAATGATCACAGTGTCAAATCACAGGGCATATGCTATTCATCATAAAAGAGCTAAATTTTTCCCTCTGAAATGGTTATGAGTTCACAGATCATTCCTTACTTGAGAGGTAATTGCAACAAACAGATTTCAAAATGCTCATGGCCATAAGCAGACATCAAAACAATACATTAATCTTCATCAAAAAGCCAGTCACAAGGAGGAAGTTATTATAATTGATACCAGGGATAAACCAAGGACTCGGCCTCACACAGGAAGAGAATAATGAACTCAGGTATTTTCAGCCAGAGTGAGTCTGATTAATTTAGAGCAGTTAAGGGCTGGCTGATGCAATACCATGCAACGTTAATAACTGCTTTTTAATTCTTGCAGAGCACATGAGAAAATCTTAAAAGATGAGAAATTGCACAAATATTTCCTATTATTTATTAAAAAGGGTGAAAAAGACTGCCAGAGAATTATAGACCCATCATCAGAACTTCAATTCCTGGAAAATAGTGGAACAAAGAGGTTATTTTTAAGCATTTAGAATAAAGCAGGGAGATGAGAAATAATGAGCATAGAAGCCAACATTGACTTGGCTTGCGTGGATTAGAAGTGAATGCACATCAACAATCTCAGGCTATTGCAAACACAGCAAACATCATACTGGAACACATAAACAGTAGTAATCCTTCCAGTCTACTCAGTGCTAGTAAGGCCCTGGGGTGCTTTCTCCAATTTTTTGTATTCCACTTTAAGATGGATATGGGTAAAACTGAAATACCACAACTAGTGTCATAAGGCTGGTCTACAAAACATGTCCAATAAAAAGAAAAAATAACTGACTACTACCCATGCTTAGTCTGAAGGACATTAAGCATGGACTGAGAGCTAGCATTCTTCAAACGTACAGGTCTCAGTAAATTAAATTTTCCAGGGCGGCAGATTAGGCAAGCACGTATGGCATATTACATGGCATAGATACAGCTAATACTTCTTCTCCCAGGATGAAAAGGTCAGCTTAAGATTTTTTTCTCTGTCTTATGATGCTATAAGAAAACCAACTATCCTTCTAGCATTATAAATAAAGCTCACAAATAAATCCTTCAGCACTAACAATTGCATACAACTACCATCAGGAAAACTGCAGATTTTTGTCCAGCTATTCCTTCCATTCATCAATAATACTGTTTCTTGAGCTGAAACTATTTTCACATTTAAACAGCAATATGCAACTTCAGGCTTCCTGTGGCTGTAACCTTTGACTCAGGTTCTAACTTTCTTCCAATAACATAAAACTACCAACCTCTCCCTCTTCAGCGTAATACCCTCTAATATTCTGTTCTTTTCTTCATAAAACTTTGTTGACCTTCTGTCAATTACTAACCTCTGGAGCTCCTAAACAAAGGGCCCACTGTACCCGTTGATTCAGCTGCCAATCTGATTACTTTGGCTGGGGGAAGCAGGCTGCTTGGGTTGCTGAATCAGGGCCTTTCATTGAAATTTCTCTTTTCCAACATCTGCAGCCCCTGGCAACCAATTGCAGAGTGGGCTTGGCAGACCTGTAAAGGGTGGTGAATAGTCTACAAAAGATGCAGTTTGTAGCATAAAATCAGTGCACCCCTTTCATAGTGATGGCAGATTAGGACCTCCACAGCACAAGTTGCTCAACTGCTGCAGCTCCACATAAAAATAGCTGAAGGTAGGGGAAGTAACCTGCACTTTTTGTCATAGCTCTACTCAGACAAATGTGAGGTCTGAAAAATAGGCACTCAGTTTACTATCAGCTTGCAAAGCATATTATTCACAGGATAGTATGTTAACTATTTAGTTAAAATTTATCCTTTAGCCATCTGAAATGCTTTAGAATTACTTTAAGTTCATAGTAATAAATAGCTCTCACTATGACACCATCAGAAACAGAGTATGCTTTTCTAAGCCTGCTCTCTTATAACATCAAAACAACATTAAATAAGTATATTTAAAGTAAAACCAAAGCCAGCCTGCAAGTCACAGAACCTTCAGAAAGCTCGTAGAAAACACAGACAAGAAACCTTTTACAAGAGCCAGGGTTGAGTTATATAGAATAAATTCCTGCAATTTATAAGCATTCCTTATTTAAGCAAATCTCTTGTTCCATTACCGTGAATTTTACTTTCTTTAGTTGGGTTTTTTTTTTTTTTTTTTCTCCATATTTTACCTTGTAGCTGCACTGAAATGGTTTCATTTCAGTAAGAATTGGGAAAAGCATTCTGCTGCAGTACCTGGGAACTACACTAGGGGATTAAGGCAGATCTGAGGTTTATGACTGGTAGCAATGAAAAGCGTTTCGTTGTTTATTTTGAGCTGACAATTTATCATTGATTTAAAATAAAATTCCAAACACACACACATGTTAAACCATATAATTTCTCAAAAAAATCTTAATAGAGATCCAAAATCCTGTACTTTTACATCCTTTTGTCAGTTAAATACATAAAAAAGAGAATCTGCATATTGCATTAATCTCTACTACTGTGAATGTCTGTGTTCACAGACTGATCTAAGATAGACTAGTTGATAACAAAAAAGCTGCCTTACAGACTTCATGAGGCTCCTGCAGGAACTTTGTAACTTGATTTTGTAAATTGAAACAATCCTTATTAACCTACCACCAAACCACTGTAAACACAGTAAAAGAAACCAGCACAAAACTGCAGAGAAGGAATGACTCCTGATTTCCACACAGAATGGCAATGAACCTTTAACACAGGAAAAAGTAAACTCAAGACGCAGTTTATCTTCGTAATCACCAGCCAGGTGCCTCACCAAATACTATGAAGTCAGTGTGAAAAGAATAAAATCAGAGAAGTAATTTAAAATATTATTACGAGGGATTCAAGCAGACTTCAATAAATACTTTGATTTAATGCCTCATACTGTTAATGCATATTCTACATTAACCACACAGCTGCATTTTCAATCATATTGTCAGTCTTTACCCCATCATAATACAACTATCATCACTGAGCTTAGCTATGAAATAACTTAGATTCTTCCTCTTGCAAATCATATATGCCACTTAAAATGAGAGTTCAGAGATTTTAGTGAGACAAACCAAACATAAAGATTATTCAGATTTCATTCACAGAGAAACCCTTATTAACAGCTGCTGCAACACTGCAGTAAAGAGACAGCACCCATGGAAAAGAAGATACTCATTTTAAGTCAGCAGTTTTAGTGCACAGCCAAGTTCTGAAGATGGTAAGCTTGAGATTGCAAATGAGCCTATTAATTCACAGCCAAAACACATTTTTTGATAATGTTACAATAAAGCTCATCTCCTCTTATTTTACAACACAGAATGGGGATTATTAAATAGGAACCCAACCTGCACAAATAAATATCCAACTTATATTTTCAAAGCTTAGGACTTCCTGCAAAGTCCTGGCCAAGTCACCTTAGGCCAGATTGTTAAAATCATGTGATGCCAAAAGATGCAGACAGATGTCTACCAGGATTTTCAAAAGCATGTGGGCATCCAAACATCATGTCTGCAGTAAGTATCCCTTAATCTTTTGTACCTCAGTTGCCCAGGGGCTGAGAGGGGGAACGCTTAGCTCCCTGATGTGGTTGTCAGTGCAGCTGGCTTTAGCGTTTGAGTCAGCAGAAGCAAGGGAGCAGCATGGAAGCAACAAGCTAGGGCAGAGAAAAGGAGGGAGGGAGGGAGTTTTTTGATGACTGTGTCGATTTATGCCACTTTTAACTGATCATGGAATTCCAGACTTAAACCTTATTCCTGCACAATGTGGCAGAGAAAACCTACAGTCACTGCAGACCACTAGCTTTGCTTTTAGTAAGGAAAGTAAAAATTAAAGGACTACTTGGAAACAAATTAAGATGTAATTATGCCAGTAAAACTGTTCTGAATGTTTAATAAATAAGAATGAACTCCACAGTATTTACAGCATGAAATACTTGAGGTTTTTTAAACCACAAATGCATTTCAATGTCATTTCCAATTTAACAACAATGAAACTGAGTCTACTAGCTATCATAAACATAGCTTTTCTGTTAGGCAGCTCAAGTCAATACACTAAGGAGTATATAAAAGCCTTGAACTGTAATAAAACCACAAGTAATTCTGGATTTCATAATAAATGATCTTTGTTAGTAATGCATTATGCTAAAAAAGGATCATTAAAAAAAAAATGTGGGTACATTCCAAAGCTCTTCACCACCTCAGCTGTAAAATCACAGTTTCAACACAACCAATAGAGGCTCTGAACACACCTGCAGTAGCTCAAAGAACACCAAGCAACATGATAATTATCCATGGCATTATGATTGATTATTTTACTGCTTCTGGCTGTGAAAACAAAATAGTCTAAACCAAAAGTCTGAAAATAATCATGATTTATGAGTATAACACTCCATCAACTGGGATAAACAACGATTTTCACAGCACTCATTTTTTTTCTGAAAAATAATTTAGAATCCAAAAATGCCAGTCCCATTTGCAGCCTTAGGCTGAAATCTTGTGAGACTCCCATTCAGAAAAACATTCCTAGACAGACAGACACAGAAAACGGGCCTTATTTTCAGGCACACTCTTAAATGCTTTCCTGTATTTGAAACAAAACAACATTAATCTCCCTCAGACTAGGTGGCAATATAAAACCAACGCAGATCACAACTGCGCATAACAGAATATAGTAGGAGCTGCTATTACCTATCCTAATGGTTATTTTGATAGGGTGAACAACTACTGGTGGAGGAACTACTGTAAGTGTGAAAAAAAAAAACCCACCTTGCTACATTTTGTTTGGGTTTCACTCTGTAATGTGTTTCGTAACCAGGAATTTCAGCTCCAGACTTGGAAGGCAGGCTGGTTACAGCCAGCTACTCCACTCTCTGGAAAACAGTGAGCATAAATAACATGCTCGCATTAATAAAAGCACTTTTGAATTATAATAGCACTTATGGGTAAGTATTACAGACATCTTCCTGACAGAAAGGATACAATGTATACCAATGAATAATTAATTCGGAAACCCCAGTGCCCAACACAAAACACTGAGAACCATGGACACCCAAGCAGGAGGCCTGGGTTATAAATATATTCAGAAAAAAGACTGCCAAATGAGTTAATGATAGGATGATATTCATCCCTAAATACAATTATTAAACAGACGATCATGTTCTTTCCTATCACCAAGCATCATATTTTTTTTGAAGACCCAAGAAGATAGAAAAGTATGCTTCTGGCTAACTGGTGTTCTACCTGCCCACGTGAGATTTGTCTCCACTAAGTCATATTAGAACATTATTTTACAAGTTACGCTGCTAATATGCAACATCATATACTGTGATCAAAGAGAAGCAGCTGCTCACTAGTCTAAATTATTTCTTACGCTAGGTTTTGCTAATGTTCAGTTGGCATAAAGTTAAATGTACTAAATTTTTAAAGAGGGTATCTAACACAAATTATCCTGGTTTCTTGATCAAGTGCTTAAAATTCTTAATTTTCTACTGAAAGTTCTCATTACCATGAGCAATCAGTTATAATCTTTATACCGTGATATCTCTTCCCCACTAACAGTTCAGCTGGTATTGACAACCATTGAACAAGAATGGATTGAGCGAGTCAGCATGCAGGTGCAATGGCCAGACAAGTCACAAGTGGGCACTCCCTGCACCTGTGACCAGCACAAATACTTCTGGTGACTAATTAGGACTGTGCGAATGTATGTGTGTGTGCACATTTGCCTGTGTGTGTAGAAAATGGAGGACAAAGATAAGGATGCCAGGATGTGAAGGAAGCTAACACTGGCTCTATATTTAAGCTATTGAAATATGCAAACCAGTTATTCTAATTGCAAGTTTAAAAGAGACGTTATTTAATGGACATCTCAACATTTCACAGTATGATTTATTTAAATAATATTAATAATATATGTCTTCATTTGAGAGTAAGTATCTAAACCACAGTATTTCTGCTAAGAACTGCTTGTCCAGTCTAGACAGGAAAAAGTCTTTTTCTCTTACTGCAGAATCTGTTTGACTTCTTGGATTATGACTGAATGTGTACAATAAAGTCACAATGGCTGCCTGCTCTGAAAGAAATTTCTATTTCTCTTGTTTAAACTACCTGTGCTGCTCGGGGAAGGAGGGGAGAGAGAGGGGGGGAATAGCTCAGATGCACAAGTGTACTTTGGTACAGTCCTTTTTGTTATTTGTCTTTAATTAACAGAGCCAAGAAACACTCTGCTGTGTGAAAAGAGATGTGATATTATTGGCTTATACTTTTCCTAAAAACAATTATAAAAAGAAGAGTAGAGCCCTGAGGCAGAAAACAGAGTGAGCAGAGTGCTTTCAGATGTGGATACATGTCATTTTCAGTGGGTGGACAGTGAAAGAACTGAAAGAAAACCTGGTCACAGACCCACTGACAGTAGCCATCATGGCCATTCCTAAATGACATAGTAATGCAAAAGGGCAACACTTGGTGTGAAGTGCTGAGCACTTTCATAATTGCATGTTCCCATTGAAGAGCTCAGAATCTTGCATGCGTACACTCCTATTTTGCAAACTAGAGGCTTTCCCACATTCATGTTACTGTGACAGCAAGACTAAGATGTTTTTTTTGTTTATAACATGGGTGCATCATGGGTGCTTCTACACCATCAAAAATACTGTGGCTATAAACCACCTGTTTTCATGACATACAAGTGAGAAACAACACACACAACCTAATTTTAGATTACAAGGCTAACTTGTGGCACTGAGCCATGACCTCAGATTCTTACTCATATATATATTGAACAAATCTTGTATGAAAGTCACATACATCACAGCAGAGATTTCATAGAACTGTTTTCAAAAAAGCACTCGAAGTGATAGCCTCTTTTTTTTTACAAATGCAACAAAAAAAAAGCTCAGATCTGTAAGTTAACTGTTTCAGTCACAATCATAGATGGGAGTGGAAAAAGCTGTGCGCAGCAAGCAGCATTTTTCTGCTGGAGTATTGGTTGATTCCACGCTGAAGTGTGAAGCGCACAAAAGCCAACAGCTACTCCAAGCAACTGCCAAACATGCTGGTCTTCATTCTTAACACTTCTGAGCCATAATGCAGATCTCTGAACTTTGGGATTGAAACAGATTATGTTTTAAGGAAGTATGTTCTTTACAGTGAGAATTAAAATTGGGACATACTTCTATTCTGTTTTCATGCATTTTATTATGTTTCAACATTTCAAAATATACATAGCAGGTATTCTGCTCAGATCCAAATGTTCCTTTTATATTTGATACATTCCCTCGCAACCACTGTTTACTCAATCAAAGTGGACAGCTGTGGTTTTCATTATCCTTAAGCAAATATTTGCACAGGTATTACTTACTTCTGTTATACATTACCATAAAGTTTTGCAAGCAAAAGCCAACCATACTGATCTAAATGCCCTCACATATGAACTTGTAGCAAATGTGAGCAATTGCCAGATAAATTGTTCCAAGTATTTAAGCAGTTGCCTTCATTCATGTTAGCTGTGGACAGTTCTAAAACTGCATTAGATCCAAAGTATAGAAAGAGACTGCTAACTCTGATAAGCAGGAGAGGATGCTAGAATCAGAATATACACAACAATCAAAGAAGCCAGTATAACACAGAATAACATCAAGAAATTACATGATTTTTGTATGTGATCTAAGTATATCTAACAGAATCTAAGACTTTTGTTGATAATGAAGATTCAACAGAAGTGTCCTATGTTGTATGATATACATGGAAGCAATACATGCATCGTTGGCACTTATAGTGCAACGGAAAGACAGAAAACTACTAAGCTTAATGGGCAACTGCTTAACTGCAAATGCTCTTATTTATTCTCTGTACTGGGTATATTCTAAAATACGAACCGGCTTCCTCTGGTATTAAAAAACAAGTAGAATAAAATCTTTCCATTCTTGCTTGCACATGTAGTTAAACCACTTTCCTTCCACTATGTGAATTTCCCAGGTCTGGCTGGTACGGAGCCCATCAGATAATCACCATCTTGTTCTGTGTTACTGCACAGGCTGTGATCTGAGGTGTTTGGCACATGAGCTGATTCAGAGAAGGAACTGTCAGAAATGGAGAAGATGGCAGTTTCAGCTCAGCATGGACAGATGAGGGGCTCACTCAAGCTCAAAAGGAGCCAGGCTGTAGGAGCAACAGCAGCATGCGCAGTCAAGTGGCATGGAAGGGGAAAACTCACAACACTACAAGGCAATTGGCAAGATGACTTCAAAGTAGAGTGTGTTTCTTTTCACTCATCTGACCATTTTGTGCCGACACTAGTCAACATCAGAAGAAAGCCAACAGTTTGTTTCCCATCAAAAGCATAGATTTTCTGTTGCAAAATAACCTCATTTGCTTGAGTTTAGCCTGACAAAGCTTTCCAGCAGTAACAGTAGTTATCTGAGGTTTGCCTGGGGCTCAGCCTCATTTATAGTAAATAATATTTACACGATAAACAACTACCTTAAAAATTAGCAGCCATGAGCTATCATTGCTAACAGCCACAGAGATTAAACTGATCAGTGGTGAACTATCATGGTACCAAAGACAAGGAAAGTTTGTTACATCTGCCGCTAGTTTCACAGAAACAGATCTTTTTCTTCTCTAGTACTATCAGGCATTAATTTCCCAGCACTTACCTTTCTAAAATATTTAATATTTACAATGTTTTGGTTCAGGTTTTGTTGTGTGTTTTTTTGGGTGGAGAGGATTTGTTGGTTTGTTTTTGTGAGCATCCAGCTGTTTCTTCCTCTTCGGGAGCATGACGGGGAATTTTAGGAGACTCTACATATTCTGAAATAAAATTCAGCTAAAGCCAACTTTTAAATCTTGGCAGAGAACCTGCATTAGGCAGCAGTTACTGTCTTCCTAAAATTATGGGAGGTTATTTTTCCTGGTATGTATGCATGTTTCCATGCTGTGGGAAAATACTTAGGGAATTCTGTTCAAAGCACCAAGTGAGACGCTAACCACAACCTAAACATTAGCTACCTGCTGTGGTAGGTACCTAATGCAGTTAAGAAATGCATCTTTGAAAATACCAGAGTGATTATTTGCATGTGCTTCACTTTCTATTGCCAGACATGAAATAAAGAATACACTGTGAAAACCTTCTTTGGGAACTTCCACTAAATCCACTACTTACTGCCTCTTAGTTTTTTTACAAAGCAGCCAAGATGAAAGAGAACTGGGGATTTACAGTCCAGCTCTACAAATGCAGATAAGATCTGGCCAAAGATCTAAACCAAAACAAAGAACTTTGTATTACTCCTGGAATGGCTTCTCAAATATTTATAACTACTGTGACCCAGAAAGCCAACCGATTGATATATTGCCTCGACCTTGTCATTCTTGGCTAGTCTGTTTTGCTCTGCGCTGTCTCTGTATTCTGTCTTGTACATATTAATTTGAAATACCTAAACTCACTTGTTTGATAAAGAAAGTACTGTACAGATAATAGGTTATTAAGTGCTCTGCTCAGTTACTTGGCTGTCCATAAGAATCTCCTGACTATGCAATGTGGCAGAGACATCGTTTTTGCTACTACGACTTTTCAGAAGAAAAATATCATAAGAAAAGTCTATTAATTTGATTCCTAGGTTAAATGAAGTTCATATCTGAAACTTCAAAAATACTATAAGAATATTTTCATTTTATTAATTTAATATTATTTTCATGTTCTCCTACTTTGGAAAAAAGTCAGTAAATTACAGTAATTACTTGGAAAAATCTGTGTATACTTATGAACATACCTATCTCCCATGAAACTGAAAGCCAGTCAAACTGTTAATGCTGAAAAACATAAATTATAACACAAAGTAAACCAATTCTTTTTTTTCTCATATTTGCCCCACTGACACAACCTGTATCAGTCTTTGTAACAGAGGGAAGCAGAGCTAAACTTGAACACGCAAACAAGACATATAAATCTCAGTACAACAAATGAACAGAAACAAAATATTGTGCATTTAAGAAAATACAACGGGCTGTACTACATATACATATTTCTCCCTTTTATTTTTCCCTTTTCTGCACAAAAATAAGCATACAAAATCCCAACCACTCTCTCCAGAACCTGTAAAAGAATCTAAATTCCAGAAATTTAAAGAGAAGTCACAATTAAGTATCTGGCATTGGAGGTCTTGCATGCTTACAACTGCTAATAGGAGCCTGAGGAAAGAACAGCAACAGATGGAATCCTTAATTGGCATAAATCCCTTTCCAGGAAAAGGTCTACAATATAGCAAAAGTAAAATTAAATTATGTTGACGAAAAAGACTCCAAATGCCAGCAATGAAGAACACATATCCTTGCCACAGCACAGAAACTCAACTTCTAGGAGTCACAGAGTGACTAACCATAATCAACCTTTCTACCCATCACTTTCCATGAGACAAAGGCTACAGCAAACTTTCTGTCATTGGTTTGGCAGGACTTTGTGAAACTGCTACATAAACAGGAAAGGCAACACATATATTGTATTATGTTACTGTAAAGAGGTTTTTAAGCAGATTTGAAGTGACCTTATTGGCCTGAGTCATAAAACAGTAATTCTTTGTGGACTTAAAATTTATGGTAAAATTTGATGCTTGCTGCTTTCGTTACTACAAAAGGCTGTATCACATTCTGATTTATTGCATTCTGATTGCTATCCTGCAAACTTGTTAAGGGTTTTTTTTAAATTAAATTTATGACAATACTATTAAAGAGCTCCAGTACAATGACAGCAAGCAAATCAAGAACTGAATACTTTAATATGCATTTTGATTTTCTAGTAAAGAGCTTAATACTCAACACCAGATGGCAAACTCAAAGCGCTAGCCTATCAGCTAGGTTAGGGTAAGATCCAGTTGTATCAGTTCACTGTAAATGTGTGCCTAACAAGGTATATTGATCAAAATCATATTCTGTAAGATGCAAGTATGACTGAATTTCTGTAGTTTTCCCTCATTCTAGTGACTAAGCTCTCAAAAGAATATGCTTAGGTACAGTACTCTTTAACAAAGAATAATAAAGTACAATGAAGCCTTTATGTTGAAATTTTCCTCCACAGACTTTTTAGCTGAATTTTGTGAGAGAAAGAGCAATGTGAGACTGAGCGCAGGTTGGAAAACAGCAGTGGTAACAAAGGCTGTAATTACTACTCATCCCATTTCTGTCAATAGCGTATAAAAAAGCCTGAACAAAATTTAGACTTCCTTGGAGGGCATCTGGAGACCAATCTGTAATTCGGTACGAACAGGAATGACAATCTTAAAAGTAAGCATTACCTCAGCTTTTTTCATACTAGATACAACAATTTTGTGTCATTTTCTGCTATTTTACCTGTGGGAAATCCTTTCAAGAGTAAAACTTGAGCATAACTGACTTGAAGACAATTACAGGACTCAAGGACAGAAACAAGCAGGCACGTGTCAAAATTTCATGTGTTAATTCTTTGCTATATCCTGTGCAATGGGCCTACAGAAGCATTATCTTTAGGATGGGAGAATAACGTTTTGTGTTAGTTTTACAAATGAAAAGTCCTCTGAAATTCAAAAAAAGTCACATCTACCTAGAGAAAGTTGTATTAGGGAAAAAAGAAAAAATCCTTCAAATTTCAAAGTTTTCAAAAGTGAGACAGTTTAAGCATTTGTATTTATACTGTCTCTCAAATACTGTCAGCCAGAAGTGATCAAGATATACACAGTAAATTCCAAGCATTTGAAAATGTATTTTTTATTATATTAGCAGAAAGCAGTTTCTACACCCAAGAAACTGGTCAGGTTTTTAAATGTTTAAGTCAGTAAATGCTTTTTTCTTTCATTCATGAGGAAAATTGGGGCATCTAATCAGAGTCCATTAATTCATGTCAAGATGCAGTTTGTCAGGAAACCTGGTGTACTAATTCTTGTCTCTGCCATCCTTTCACCTTTAAGTCTCGAATTCTATCAGATAAACACAAATGCTTCTTTTCCTGTTTGTACTTGTGTTTCCCTAGGTGCAGTTGAGGTCATTAGACGTTATCTTTATTATGCATAGAAATAATTAAGAAATTCTGACAGTGAATATAATTCCCCCAATCAGCTCCTTAGAAGGTGCCATACATTTACATACCTGTGCCATACATGCTTTACATTCCAAAGGCAGTAAAGAAAGCCTAAAGTTATGGAGCTGCTGCTCTTGAAGCGCAGCAGAGCAGCAATATTATGGACATACTTCTTAGCACCTTCCACCCCTGCTCCCTGGAGCTGCAAATCCCCCAGGTAGCCTGCAGAAAGCTTTCCAAAGGCAGATGTAAGGGAGATAAACGCTATCAGCCAGCTTTGTCTCTTCTGTGTACCATGAGGTTTGCTGCTGTTGGGAATGAGGAATCAAAGGGGTTATCACTGTCACACGGACCACTGCTTATGCAAACAGGCTCTGAAGCTGCTGCTTACTGTTCAGAAGCACTTTCAAAATCCCTGATACCACTAGAATTAATAGATTTATTAATAAACTTGTTTTCTGCTCATATGCATTTCCCCACATAGCTATTGTTTTCTTAGAAAGGTGAATGCTTGGGTGGCTGTCCCTACCCTGACAAAAATGGTTTAGCAGTCTGTTCAGTAACAGCAGAGTTGTTTGCTGTGAAACGTGTCACTATTGTATTGCAACAAACAAAGTGAAGATTCCGCAGTCTAATCAAAACAGGTAGTCTAAAAACAACAATTAAAAAAAAAAAAAAAGCACATTTATGGAGGAAAAAGAAAGAGCATCCTTGTGAACAAAGAGATTCTCTTCTGAGTGTTTCAAAACAGGCAGCTAAGAACGTACCGCTTTAATTCTATACCTTCACTCAGTAACACAGCACAGCACTTGGGTAGTTTATTATTGCTTTTGTAGTCATTCTCAGACTAACTGACAGCACAGACTACAGTGTTTCTGTAAATATTCTGGACAGGAGCCATAAAATATGAACCATTCTCTGTTTATTTAAAGAATTCCCAGGACCAAGTATACATTTCACCTTGGTGTGCTCATGGTCAGTCTGCCCTCTCTTCATCCATCTTTCCCTCCCTCCCACTCTCTCCCTCTTCCCTCCCCCCACCCCAAGAAAAGTTCTTAACTTTCCTCATGCTTTCACTTTACCAATTTAAGCCAAAGGACTTGCAATAACCCTAACAAAAATATTTAAATTTGCTGGCTTAAAGTTAGGTCTTAAAAGGTTACGTTCTCACCAAAACTGACCAAACTTCTGAGGCTCTGGTTAAGCCATTTTCCACAGTGGTTCACTGTGGTTCACAGATGTGTGGTTACTTTAGGGTAGAGGGGAGAACTGAGCTGTTTCCATGTATATTTTAGGCACAGAGTCTTAAAGGCTCAAATACTAGGGTCTTACATCTCTTCAACCAGCTAAGCATAAGACTTTTAGATTACGATTTAATTAGGTGCACACTGCTGAATCAACTAGCTTTTGCTATTAACTTAGCTTTAGATCTTAACATGTGAAGAAATAAATTTCAATTAATACTTTTTGCTCTCCTATTCTTCTTTCTTAGTTTTACCCAGGGAAAACATGTTTATGCCCCGACTCCTCTAAAAAGTTGACTCATCACCCATCATGCAGCAGAGCACTGTGTACTGTCTACAGCACTTCAAAGCTTAAGGCATATTATGGATTTTTTCTGCCAGATGTTGCCCTACTCAAAATTTGTACACAGGTAAAGAAAAATAACAGTGACGTCCTGCCTTCTGGCAAAATGACAAAATAGACATACATTAAATATCAACTTTCTAGCATTTACATCACTCACACCCCTCAGTCTACAAGGACCTACAAATTACAGCTGTCGAAGTTTTTTCATAACCTAAACTTTCAGCTCTAGAGAACCCTTACTTGTCTACATTTATTTATATTCTTGGTAATGGAGTGGTTCATTATTTATACTAACTGTTTAAACAGTAACTGGGTTGTTTTAGGAATTGTGCATTTGTGCAGAGATGGGCTGTGAGTTTTATATACTTGAAGAAAATCAGGATTTATTGATAAAAGTAAGTTAAATCTGTACAATTATAAAATATTTTTCCCTATAATCTTTTGCAACAGATTTTGCAAGCAAACAATGTAGATTAAGTTACTTCACAAATTTACTACTCATGTTGCTTGACTGTTAGGATTTAATATTGTTAAATCTATAAACAGACATTAGTACATTTGCAAGTCTCATTTTTGAAAATATGTAACTTTGCTGACGTGTAAACAACAGCTCTGGAGACGTGTTATGGAAGACTTATTGCCTACATACTAACCACTCCCCTAGCTGAGCTTAGAAACAAGACTGGAGCTCTGCAGACCTTCAAAACTAGAAAGGGGTAAACCTTTTCAAATAAGGAGCCTTTTGATCTTAGAGATACAGCATTCACAGAAGTAGCAGGAACTCTTGCATCTCTGATCTCCAGCAATCAAAATTGACTGCATCAACAGAATTATTCATTATTTGCAGGACTTTAGAAACCTGGACTCTGTATGAATGACAGTCTATATTAAACAGTAGGTATTAATTTGGACTTTTTACTCTGTGCAGTCCTATTCCTCCAGTATCTTCTAAGCATGTACCTCTTAAGAAATACTCAACAGTGTAGAAATTCAAGTAATTTTCTGAAAACTAGTTCAAAAAGTTTAATAAAACAGCACTCTGGATCACGCATTTCAGATCTTAAAAGCCAGTTAAGAAGGAAGTTAAGGGTTTCATGCTAAAACACTGGTAGTGCCCACATATCCAGTACAAAGGTGAGTATTTATGACCTCTGTGAGATGGGATTTCCATTTTCTTTAATGAGCCAAGACATCAGACCTGCACTCTTAACTCAGTCTTACACAGAACCTGCCCCTGGGACAATATGTCTGTTTCTGTGGAAGCAAAGGAAAGTAGCTATGGAGAAGTGGCAGTGGGAGATGAGGATGGGGACTTGGAGAAAGACCTGCATAACTAGACCAAGACCACAGATGGTATCTGTGGTGTGGCCGATCTTCAGGTCATAAAGGAGAGGAAGTGAAGTTTTGCTTTGGGAATTGCTGGTGACTCTCATATTCCCCAGCTCTGAGTAGTACTGCGTCCTCGGTTCAGTGGACACACTGCAAGCATTTTTATTCCAAAGACTGAGTCCATCAACAGCTCTGATCACCACAAAACACTGATTTGCAATTTTTTTGTCTCCAGAACAATGGCTTTTGTTTACAGAGCACAATGTTTTTTTCAAAGCCATTTGTATTTTGAGTTTGATGGGATAGCAGAAACATGTTACCCCAGCTCTCCTGTCACAACAATCAATACTGGCAAAGAAAGCAAAGCAAGGTGCCAACTATACCAAAAATTATACACTGTATTTAAAGGCATCTTCCTACCATTTACTCTTTCTTCAGTAAGTAAAAAGATACATCTCAGATCTATAACACATGAAGGCCACAAATTTAAAATTCTGCCTTACCACAGCTGAGAGGAGGGCTATGGTGTTTAGCCTAAGGCTCACTGTCCTGGGTTCAGCAGTAGCAGTCATTTTTCTCCTTCTTAGTAGCTGGTGCAGTGCTGTGTTTCTGACTTCCAGCCTGGGAACAGCACTGGTAATACCAATGTTTTCAGTTGCTGCTCAGTAATGTTTACTCTGACCAAGGACTTTCTGAGTCTCATGCTCTGCCAGGGAGG
>JAOEHY010003741.1:0-26052 GCA_025447955.1 Psilopsiagon aurifrons | reverse complement strand
GCTTAAGGCCACAGAAAGAAGGGTGGAAATTTCATTTGATGTTACTTTTTTTTTAAGAGCTGTTTGAAATAGCATTTGTGGCTGCAAATAATGCTACTTATTAAACACTCTAGATCTGTAAATTATTAACTGTAATATATTTACCTTCATTTTAGAACTGGAAAATAAAGTCTCTTTTCCCAGATCTCTCAGCACTCATGGTTTCACACTTTCTCTGCTTTGTCACTGAGTCTAGTAAATAAGTTTTAATCCTTAGGAAATTTCCTTATGGGTCTTAGGTCCATCTTGAATTCTGATCTAGTAATCTATTACTTCGTGGGAGAAACTCCCTTGGAGGCTTTAGTTGAAGTTCATGAAGTTCAAGCATGAATTCAGAGCCTGCTGTAGTGTCTGTGCTGGATATGACCAGTTCTGGAGAGAGGCTTGACTGACCTTCCTCCCAAAGTGTGTTGGGAGCAATGTACAGCATGGTCCTGGTATTTCCTCAGTAATGAAATCTCTGCAGGCTTGTGCATTTTTGCTTCTTATACTGCAGGATACCCAACTTCTTACACAGCAAGCAAATGACATTTCTGTATGTATAGAATTATAGAATGGTTTGGGTTGGAAGGGACTTTAAAAAAACAGTTCCAACCTCCCTGCCATAGGCAGAGTCACCTTTCACCAGACCAGGTTGCTCAGAACCCCAACCAACCTGACCTTGAACACTGCCACTGCTTCTTTGGGCAACCTGTTCCAGTGCTTCACCATCCTCACAGTAAAGAATTTCTTTCTGATACCTAACCTAAATCTCTGTTCAGTTTAAAGCCATTGCCCTTTGTCCTTTTACAACATGCCCTTGTTTAGCCCCTCTCCAGCTTTCTAGTAGGTCACCATTAGGTATTGGAAGCTGCTCTAAGGTCTCCCTGAAGGCTTCACTTCTCCAGGCTGAACAACCCCAGATCAGCCTGTCTTCACAGGAGAGATGCTCCAGCCCTTTGATCATTGTATATTTTTTCCATGCTGGCATTCAGGTATATACCTGCTTCGAATGCTAAAAAATTTTGTTTAGAGTGCTTCCGAGGAATTGAAATTGCCTATGCATTTTTTAAGTGTAAGTGTAAATTAAACCGACAGTCCAATTCACAGAAAAAAACGTTTCTTTTTCTTCTGTCTTCCACAGTAACTTTCCATTCCATCTCGGGTTGAACATTACCTTCCAAGCTTGGCTTTATATCTTTGAATTAAGTATCGGTTATGTAATACCACTTCCCAGTTTTAAATATGTTGCTTTCCTTTTCTAATAAAATACAAATGGCATCATATCTATTGTATGTAACATTCAGGAGCACAGTACAACACTGTACACTTTAGAATTAAGATAATTATTGGTAGAGTAGCTTCAGTGACATAGGCATGCTATTTCAAGGTGAGGCATTCTCTACACAAGTATAACAAAAACTTTATATAGGTTATTAAAAAAAAATTCAAGTTTGGTTTTTTCTTTGTTTTTTGTTTTTGTTTGGGGTTTTTTTGTTTGTTTGTTGTTTGTTTGTTTATTTTTTAATGTATTTTTGGGCTGCATTAAAAGAAGCGTGACCAGCAGGTCGAAGGAGGTGATCCTGCCCCTCTACTCTGCTCTCGTGAGACCTCAGTTGGTGTGCTGTGTACAGTTCTGGTGTCCTCAACATAAAAAAGACATAGAACTGTTGGAATAAGTCCAGAGGAGGGCCATGAGGATGATCATGGGACTGGAGCACCTCCCGTATGAAGATAGGATGAGAAAGTTGGGGCTGTTCAGCCTGGAGAAGAGAAGGCTGCATGGAGACCTCATAGCAGACTTCCAATATCTGAAGGGCACCTACAAGGGTGCTGGAGAGGGTCTCTTCATCAGGGATTGTAGTGATAGGACAAGGGGTGATGGCTTAAAACTTAAACAGGAGAAGTTTAAATTGGATATAAGGAGGAATGTAAGGGCAGTGAGGCTCTGGTACAGTTTGCCCAAAGCAATTGTGAATGCTCCATCCCTGGCAGTGTTCAAGGCCAAGTTGGACAGAGCCTCAGGTAACATGGTCTTGAGTGTAAGGTGTCCCTGCCCAAGGCAGGGGGGGTCCAGCCCAAGCTATTCTGTGATTCTAGTAAGCAAATTTTTTTTGCCTTTCAACCACTGGGTTGACTTCAGTGCAGTAAAACAGAATTCTAGAGCATAAATGAGGCAGAATATTAATAATAATAATAATGCATCATAGAATTTCAGCTAAATGAGGGGTTTTTTAGTTGTTTGTGGAGCTATACCATATGTTTGAAATATTTGCTTCCTAACAAAGCAAATGATTTAAAAGATTTCATTTAAAAAGGGTGTTTAGTTTGTTGTTTTAAATACTGGAAGCTGTTTCTTCTAAGTTAGGGAAATTTTGCAGCAAATCATTGCTGGGTTGGGAACACTCCAGAGAAAAGAGCTGGTGACTTGCTTTAATTGTGATGGATGAGACTACAAGTATACAGCTGGGTACATATACCATTGTTTTTGCTTGTTGGGCATTGCTTGTTACAGACATCAGTTCCATCATGATGCCAAGAGTATCTTGCAACTCCTTTGAATAGCCCTTAATTAAAAAGCAGACAGTAAAACCATTTGGATTTTGTAAGCTAGTATCTCCCAATGGCTTGGAATAATGTACTAAGGCATGACTTCGTATTACTTAATGGCTTATCAGTAACAATCATGCTTCTTGAAAATAATTAAGAACACCATTGTATTTAATGTAAGTTAGGTTTCATACTGTACTTAATATTATTGCTGCATTTTCAGAATTTGCTTCTTATCAGCACATTCCCATGACATTTCCGCTTGTAAAATACTTGACTTTTCCTTCCCTCGCCCCCTTTTGTATTTAGAAAGTTCTCTTTAATTTTTCTTTCTGCATCCTGATTGAAAAGAAGGGGAGGGGAAAAAAATGTTGTTGCAGTTTTAGTAAGAAAAGATTGTGAGGGCTGTGTGTAATTCCTGGGCTTCCTGACAGAGCAGGGGGGCACATCTGACACAAATGTTTCTGATTTTTACATCTTCTGTATTTTAACTATGCAAAACTATGTACCCATCTGTCCTTCAAGCCCAGGCCCCAAGTGAGGCAGAGCTGTCACTGCTCTGCGGCCGGAGCAGGGCTGTGGGAAAAGAGGGGAGGAAGAAGGGAAAAGTGTACACTGGGAAAAGAAGAGCACAGGCTGCCTTGCTTGGACTTCGGCACCAGCCCCGCTACAGCGTCCCGCAGAGATGGAGTCCTCTAGGGACAGACCCTGGCTTTTAATGAGGTCACACTGAGTGGGGGTTGTATGGGAAGAAGGGTGTAAATAACACAAAGGCTTCAGAAGTTCTGCACTACTCATTGGTGGTGTAGGAGAGCTGGTGGTGATAAAGTGTTTCTTTGGTGTTATATGATGCCCTTGCAAGGACAGAATAACCACTGGGGTCACCAGAGACATCAGTGTTGCTGAGCTCTGCACGTGTAGAGTGTGCATCCTTGCTTATGGTCTGAACTACATGATTCACTTGTTCTTCCTGTGAACCTCCTGAGATCGGAAAAGATGGTCCATGGCGTTGTGGGCATCTGCTGTTGCAAAAAGGATGGATGTGGTGGGTGTTAGGCATGGAACAGTGGAGGCGCAGTCAGGAATGCAGTGTCTGTGCAATGAAGGTGTCTCTAGGATCGGGGGAACTGTTTATCTCAGTGGTTAGAGTGTAGGTTTTGTGTTCTTATTGAAACTTTGGCATTATAATCCAGCAAAGTTGAAACCATGGGGAAGAGAAGATGGAGACAGCTTCTTTATCTTTGGCTGAGGCACTGTATATGTGATATACTTTTGTATTAGAGCTAAATGCTGAGGAAATTCTTGATTTGCACATTCCATTTTAAAACTTTTTTCCTCTTTCTGTCTTGGATTTATTTAAATCCTAAGCAAAAATTTCGACTTTGAAACTAAAAATTTCTTTTTCTGCCTTGAAGTTAGAAAGATTTATCAGAAGCTACTGTTACTGGATTGTTCTTTCCTTCTTCTCACAGTTCCTTGCCATCCTTCTGTGAGGTTTCTGATTCTTGCTTTTCTTTGTTATTATCTTTTTGCTCCTAAAATACTGAATATTGCCTGACCAGAGAGGATTTGGGTTTTTTTCCACAGCTGTGTTGCTTTTGCCTGCCACTCTCACACCCTTTCCATTTGATTTAGATTCAGTCCTGTCCATGCTTTGTGGCTAGGAAGTAGCACTGTTTGTGCTCGGTTGCTGAAAGGTGTGAAGTGCTAACTTTCTCGTTGCAGATGATGAAGAAAAAAAAATCATGAGTCTTTGTTGTATTAAGTATGATTTTAATGATGTGATCAGGAACCAAAGTGAAGAGGACCACAAGGCTTGATGTGGGTAGGGAAAACTGAAATTTCAATAGGCTTGTATCCGGTATGACGGTGCTTGGTATGATCATTTCTATTTGAAATTTGAAATTTTTCTGTTATTGTGAGTGACTTCACAGTAAAAAAAGTGAAGAAGAGGAGAAGGAATGGAGTTCTAATGTGTGACTTCAGTAATACATCTTGCAATTATAAATCACCAGTTATTTCACTGAAATAATCTGGAAACTGTTTCTCTTGCTGGCTTTACTACAAAGTCAGCTGTTTCTCTGAAGTGCATCCTAATTCCCTGAATAGGTAATAAAATTCAAACAATGTGTTTATCTAGTTTATTTGAAAAGATTAATATTTTCTTAATGGTGGGTAAAGAATCAATCTGCCACCTGTGCAGGAGATGAGCTGGCTCTGTCCTGGTTTCAACAAGTAAGGATAGTTGTTAAATTTGGGGGATATCAGTGTGAAAATATGAAATAGTTGGGTTCATTGTTTAGTTAGTTTTTAGGGCTTTGTAATGGGTACATAATTATTCCTGAATATAATGCTCAACAGATTTCTTATCAGGTAAATTAAGCATTTCTTTACCTGATTTTGACTGATGGGACATTATAAGCTGATTGTAAGAGACTGAGTTAATTCAGAGGACACTGAACTATGTTCTTGATTATCAAGCTGTAACTGATAAAGACTGAGCTGGTAAGTAACTAAAAGGCTCACCTGTTGAGCCCGAGTCAAAGAATTCAGAAGTTTGTGCAGGAGGCCTAGAATTTCTTTTACTTAAAAGTGGCAAGATTTTCTAATTTTTGTGTTCTTAGGGAAAAATATTAAAGGAAAAGGCTCAAGACCGAACTGGATGGGCATATAAGTTACCAGGTGTATTTGGACTCTTGAGTGATAATGAGGAAAAAAGAATTTGTCAGCAAAGATTGACTTATAGCTGGGGTAAGCAGGTATAGAATTGCAGTTGGAAAACATAGAAGTTGGAACAAACATTGAAATGTTTTTGAGCTGTGAAAGTTAAAAGAGAGCAAAAAGAATGCAAGGGTGACTTCTGCAAGGTCCAGATGAGACAAAGGATAAAAATTATTTGAGTACGGTCCAAAACCGAAGTAGCAATTCATGAATGCAGATAAGGCAGTTAAGGCAAGCCGGATACTGGTTTCCTCTTAGTAGGTATTGGAACATAGCAGATCTTCTAGAAAATGTGCTTATTTTGTTAAAAATTTCCAGGCAGTTGGTAGAAGATGAAGCTGTATTATTGGAGGCTGTCACATTCTGGAAAAACAGTGAAGAATATGGAAAAATAGCCAAGAGCATGAGAGTTCTGTTAGCATGCCCTCAGCTGTGTATGCTATTTAACTGGGGAGATTTTTCCAAGCTGTTCTTTTGAGAAATTCTGCAAGTTGTGCTTCCTTGATTGTTTTTTTTTTCCTCTTGCAAAGATAATTTAGGTTGCATCAAGTTTGTTGTGAGAAGCTGTAGGATTTATGAGTCTGCATTTTGAGATGAGAGCCTTAAACCGTGAAATTCAGCATCCTGACATTGGCAGCAATTGCTGCTAGATGCATCAGAAGAAAGTGTAAAAAGCTACTTAGCTGTCTTCACATGATTCTTCTGTGGCATTTTTGACCGTGGAGCTCTTATGCTGAATTCTGAATAACCCATATGCCCTTGAGAAAGTAATATAAAGAGAAAGATAGATTTTTATAGAGAGATTTGTACCACTTGCTGATATGAGAATGAAGCCTTAATAGTTTTTAATGTTTTCCCCTTTCTTCCCCTCTTTTATGGGTTAATACTTTTATTATGTTTCGCTTGACATCTGCTATAGCCCTTTGACGTATATTTGAAGGCAGTTTTGAGCAAAGACTCTCACAGTTGTAACGGAATTCAAAGCTTGCTAATAAATCAGTCATCTGTTCTTATCGCCTGAGAGTTTGTCCTTGTAAAACATAAAGCCAAAGAGGTGCTGAACCTAAACACTTGGCATAAGTAACGCATTTCTCCTACAGTGTTGATTTTCAAATTCTTACCTGAACATTTTGCATAGTTCTTCCAAATATTTGTTGCTGCGCTTTAATATGAATAACTCGGTATTTTCTTTTTGGCTTCCTTCTGCTCCTAATGCTAAAGTAAAGCTTGCTGCTGATTGTTGAATTCTTTGCTTTGAAACTGATCTTTGCACATTTCTGGAAAATCAGTTTGCCATATTCCGATTAAAAATTTGTTTTTTAAATACACGTGACTCTCAACATTCAGGTTCTTTCCCTTTGTTTTTTATATGCTCTTGACCTGCTGCTTGCTTCAGTCTGGGCCTTATTTAATAAATACTGATTTCAGTGAAGTCCTATATAAGAACAGTATCTTATCAGTACAGCTTAAATCCAGATAACGGTCTCCTCTGGTCTTAAAATACAGTTCTGACCATGACATTGAGTTTTTTGTTTTCTTTTCAGCTCAGTCGCTGAAAGAGTTTGCTCGGCTTCTGATTGCTGTTGAAGAGGAGAGGAGACGACTGGTAAGTGTGCTGGCAATATTATGTTGCATTGGACCTCTTTTTGTATAAAATAGTACACTTTATTCCTCCTGAAGTGCTATTCTTTTTTTTTCCTATTTTTGTAGTAGATGTTAAGTATTTCATAAAAATCGCTTGGAATTCTGCAAAGGCAGAAATGTGCTACCACAGACTGTGGCAATTTTTAATGCGGTTTTCTGCTGAATGCTTTTTGCATTGATTTGAAAACTCTTTCTTCACTCCCCATCTCAAAGTAACATTTGACTGCTGCTGTACCTTTCCTTCCACCCATCATGCCCTGTTAGTCACAAGGCACAGCAATAAAATAAACTGTAAACAAAGAGCGTGCAGTGGAAATGTCGGTATTTTTGTTTAATGAAATACTCTTATTCCGGTGTCATTCAGTGAATATATCCTAGAAATCCAAGAGTATGATAAATAAATGGTAAGAGAAAGCATATTCGTCACCCCTGAGAAATCTTGCAGAGTATATTACATTGGACTTGTCAGATTTGTTATTATGGTATTACTTCCTTTGTTTCCATACAGAAGAATCTACAGATGTAGCTTTGTTAAAGAAATTATAGGTGTCTTCTTGTGCATGTATTTTGTAAAAAATCCACTTAAGCAATGAAACTAGTTTTCTTTTTTCTTCCTTGGAAGTCAATAATGAATGAAGAAGTTGAGGTGTTAGGATTAACCTCAGAAGGGGATTTTTAAAAATGGTGAAGATTTAACTAGCTCTCAGCCATCCAATAATGATGACGTCTGTCCTGGTTTTCCTTGCTCTTACGGATGCTTAGGGAGGTGAGGAGAAGGATTTTCTGTCTCAGATTGGAGCAAACATTAATCCAGGAAGAGGCTGGAATGTGAAGTTCTCTTATTCCTAGGAGTAAATAACCATGGAATTGGTTACATATTTAATGTGGTAACTTCATAACTATTTATATGGTGCAGTTGCATAGTTAATATCACCTAAACCTATAAAAGTGCAAATCTTTTTCCTTCATGCTAAACACTTTTTCCTGGTAGGTGGAGTGAGGTGACTGTTCAGTACTACCTTAAAGATGTTTACCAGACAACTTGGTAATTACTTAGCTAAACAAGTTTTGAAACTAACAGCTTTCCAGTTTAGGTTAAAGGTTATTGTGAGCTAACTGTTAGAAAAAGGAAAAACAATGGATAGGTGAATGTTTTATTTTTCAAACTGATTAATCTTTTATGTGTAATTTCCTTTTTTTTTTTTTTCTTACTCAGAGGTGTCAATCCCTTTTTTTACCCTTAAAAGTTTCTGGTCTCTCCATGATTTATAATTTGACCTTCCCATGTAATGTTTTACTTTGTATGTTGTAGGAAGGCCATTAGAGTAAAAGGGGGAAAACCCATAAATTTTATTCAGTGAAAAAAGACCAGTCTCACCCTTGGCCAGTGGTGAGTCTGTCTTGGAGCCAGCTGGAACTGACTCCATCGGACATTGGGAAACTTCTAGCAGCTTCTCACAGAAGCCACCTCTGTAACCCCGTTACCAAAATCTTGCCATGCAAAACCAATACACTGAGCTGTTATGCAAAGTCAGAGTCTTGGGTGAGATTTCAGTCTCACGGAAAAATATTTTGGGTATGGCTGTAAGTTCAGTAGAATTCAACCATCAAATCGTCATAAACAAAGTGGCAAATAGTATTCATGTGTGGAGAAGCTACTCTTGATGGGAAGTCCTTTGCACCCAGCTTTTTACTAAGTTTGAAATAAATCCAGTCTGTTTACTCTTCAGGCTGAATGCTCATGCTGAGAACATTGAGGACACACAGTTATCATAGTAGCAACATTTGAATAAGAAAAAATCAGCAAACTTGAAGATTTTTCTGCCTTTAAAAATTTTGATCTGCCTGTTTGTGGAATTTATTTAATTATCATTGGAATTAAGCTATTAAAGTATCACTTTTGTCAAAGATGCTTGGATTTTATTCTCCAGTGCTCTGTGTGCCATCGTAGAAACCAGAGGTCCTTGCGAGGATCAGTGTACCATGCTATATGCTGAACAGATTGCTAGTAATAAGGGTTTTCTGCTTGACAAATTTGTGATTTAACTGTGAAGTCTTCAAAAGTTTTTTTTTTCTCATTTGATCATCTTTGATTTCTCTGCTGGCAGCACTTCAAGCCAACCAGTTTACAGATTAGTGATAGTTTTAGAAAAATTTCTGAGCTGATGGGAAAGCTTGAGACAGGGCACACAGGTCTTTAAGATTTTTATTTCCTTTGCTTGGAAAAGGTGTTGGTGTTTTGGTTTGGTTTTGGATTTTTAACATTTTTTTAAAAAAATCTTTTTGATATTTTGTGGTCAGCTTAGAGAAAAATACCTACTTGAGACTGCTTATGGGTACGCTTCATCGTACCATTTACAACTTCCTTTTGACTCTTGAAGTGTGTGATAGTAAAAGACAGTGTTATATCAGCACATCCTGTATGGAATGGCAGATTGATCTAATGGTCTTATTTCCCTGCCTTGATTTTTTTATTACTAATTTATGAGCTTGTGTAGAAGTGTATGAATGAAATTTTCATGTGGAAAGTATATGTTAATATCACAAATTTATTTCTCATCTGATGCTTATTAAATTCTTCATAATTGCTATTATTGTTTTGATGAGCACAGAGATTGTTGGAGTGCTCGCCCACTAAATGTATAAATTATGTCTTTCCAAGGGAATAGTTTGAGAAGTGCTTAGCAAGTTTTCTGTTCTTGCATGAAGAACCAAAAGGAACTCAGTTTTGTTTTCTTTAGAAGCAGCTAATGAAACAAGTTATGAACAGTATTACTAGAAAAAACACTGCAGTGTAAGGTTAAATAAAACTGTGTTTCACGTAAATAAATGCTCTGTTGTCTAAAGCTTTGCAGCCATTACTGTTGGCAGCGGTAATAATATGGCAATTAATGAAAGTCAGTTTCTTTTATCCTGTCTTTTATTTCCTGATGCTAAAAAAAAATCTAGAAAAAAACAAAGGCCATGCCCCTAACATTTACCCTTAAAAAGCAAATAAAGGAGAAAGTAACTCATAAGACATCTTTTTTATGATATACAGCCTCATGTTTGATATGTCATTTGATGATGCTGTTGGTCAATGGTGCATTAAAAGAACTGAACCAAGCAGCTCTGATTTTTGGGTTTACAAGTAGCACAAACAGGATAAAAAGTCAGTTCATCCTCATTGCCCTTCCAATGACTTCAGGAACAACCCACCAGGGAATGCAAAATAATGACCTCTATTTCTCAGTGATTATTAGGGAACAATAGGGATGCTAAAATTTAATTTCATGTTAATATTTGGATCTATATCAAGGGAACTTACTTGAAATAATTTCCTTCCGTTCTTGCTGAATTTACATTGTTTCTGTTAAATCAGTGATATGCTATTTTATTTAGAGATTCATGCATTATTTGTGTTTCCTATTCATTTGATATTGTTAATAAACTTCATAACAAACAGAAATGTGCTGGGAGTGATATAAAACACTAATTCCTTTTCCTTTCATAGTATTATGCTGTGTTGACGTAAGAGTAGATGAATTGGTTCATGCTGCTGGTTTCCTCTTTCTTAAGATTCCCTATCGATTTGAAGCACTGAATGTGTTGTTTTGAGTGTAGCTCCCTGATTAGTTTGAAAGTTTACTAAATCCCAAACTGAATCAGGTGTCTTAACATTTACATTCCTTGCTACTTACCCAAGTTTTTATGAGTGGCTGGCAAGTCATGAATGGTCTTAGGGCTTTTCTGTCTGGCATTGTGAATCAGTGAGATGTGTTTGGTTACTTCAAATTCCTGATCAATATTAAATACTTTATATGATAGTACAAAACTTCTGAAGTGCATAGTTGTGTGCTATGCTCAATGAATATTTTTCTTTCTAATATCTGCCCCTTTCTATCTCCTAATCTTCATACTTAAGAGAGTATCTTATTGTTGTGGACTTCTTTTGTATTAACTGGATGTTCTCTTTTGTATTTGCCCTCACAGAAGGGGTCTGATGCTATCTGCTTCCAGGGATAGCATCAAAATATTCAAGTTTCAAAAGCTTCACTTGAAGAAAAATAAATGAACTGTTAAAACCAGCTGTCCATGGAATGGCACATAAAATCAAATACCGAAGGACACAGCATGTTGTTGAGCAGAATTAACCTTTTCCCTATAATGTGAGGTGGGTTACAGATTCCATCTGAAGAATAAGCAGACTTTTATCCACAGGTACTGCTTACTACTCAGTTTATAAAAGGGATATACTATGGAACCATTTACATTAGCACCCTCAAACTGCAGAGCTTGCAAATGTCATTTTGGTTCACATAGGCTTTCTCTTAAAATGACAAAAGTAGTTTATAATGGTGGTTTTATATATTTGGTAACTGTTTTCGGTGCTTTTCACCTTTCATAACAGGTTTTTGCATTTAAATGAATCTCTTTGGTAGGAACCTGCCTTCAGGGAGAGTCTGAAAGCATATTTCTGCAAGTGAAGGGGCACCACCACAAATAAGAGTGTTTCTTCTCGTTGTGATTAGGGTCAGCTTTTCTTAGGGTTGATTTGTTTGTTTGTGTGGACCCCCCATTTTTGTTGTTTTAAATTAATTTAAAAGCACCTTAAAGTTGGTTTTGGGGTGTTGGGGTTTTTTTCCTTACACTTAAGATGATCTGCACATATCCTCCAGATCAATTAAGGAAGCATGTATTGTATTGTTAAATAGTTTCTTTGAAAAGACTTCCTGATTTTTTTGCATCAAACTAGTAACTTGGAAATACCTATTTGCTAAGTAAATGAGCTTTCTGTTGAACAAGGAACAGTCTTTAGTCAATGGAATTATGAAAACTAAGAAAACATGGAGTTGCCCAGAGAGGTGGTAGATGAGCCATCCTTGGAGATACTCCACGCCAGGCTGGATGTGGTTCTGGGTAACCTGATCTGGACCATGTCCCTGCTCATTGCAGGGGGGTTGGACTAGACGGCCTTTAAAGATCCCTTCCAACCCAAACTGTTCTATGAGGGTAGTGTATGGGTTTGTTTTTAGACTGTCAGCTTAATGTCTGCTGGCAGTCAACCTAAATTTTAGAAATTGGGAAAATTGTGGAAAACAAATCACCTGCCTTTTTGGTGAACCCCCCTTTGAATACTTTATGCATTTCTGGTCTGAAAGCATTATGTTGACTAGAAAAGATAAAGAGATGCGCAACAAGGAAGGCTAGACAGCTGGAAGTTCCGGATGAGAAGAGGCTGCCTTCAAGGAGGGCTCTTTAAGTACCTTTACTTCAAATTAATTTAGTCAGTGTTATTTGGGGGGCTGGGTTTCATTAATTGCAATGACACATCACAACACCCTTTAAAATTTTTGGTAGGTCAGACCCACTAGTCCTCAACAGCAGGTTAATACTTCAGCCCGTGAAATGAGATACTTCTCTATATTTTTTTTTTTTTTTCCCTTATACAATTGTCAGCCCTGCTTCCTTCAGAACTACCCAGAAAAAACATCTCAAGCCTTACCTCAAATAGAATTAAACATTTCTGTCATACTTCTGGTCCACTTCCTGATCTGCATCATTTGCAAATACTATGAGAAATGAGTGAAAAAGACAAAAGAAAAAGCATCTCATGCTTCGTTCTCCTGTTATTGAGTGCATCACTAGGGAATTTATTCTATATGCAGGGCAGAGGTATCAATGACAGATCTTTATGTCCCCACCAGCAAAATTTTTTCATACTTCAAAGTTGCCTGGAAAGGTCTGCTGAGTTGGGCAATGCATCAGCAGCAGTCTTCTTTTACCTAGAAGGTAAGAGAAGTAGGGATCAAAAGGACTTCTTTGGTAAAACACCTACTTCAAAATGCTTAAAAGGGTAGTTACCTTTCTAGAAGAAAACCAAATCTGCAACACTGGAGGAAAGCTGTGCCTCAGAGTGCAAAGATTGGTTGTTGGTGCTTCATCCCTTTGTACTGTAAATTGTTCCTGGAAGTCTTTGAACAAGCCATGGATGCTTCTTGGTGTTGGAGAACTTAGCAGAGTATGTTCGGCTTCACTGTCTTCCTGCTTCCTTTTCATCCTCCTGGAATTTGTCTCAGATCCCAAACTGTGAAAAGAGTTAAGTTTTGCCTGTTCAAGTGAAATTTACGTAACATATAGTTGCATGTACACGAGTCATCTACATTTCTCCAGTTTGGACTCACATTATGGAGTCTGTAAAGAGAAACTGGAACTTCTCAGATATTGTTGAGCTTAAGTACATGCTCAAAATGTAATTTACTGGCAATTTACTGCTAATTTATTCCATTTATTTTAATTTATAGAACAATTTTGCTTATTTTTCCATTTATCTCTTATGGAGAAAAATAAGTTTTTTCATTACCTCACATAATATAATATGAATTCTCATTTTTAGAATACGTAATACTATTTTGTGGAGGCTTTTGCCTGTTGCCCTTGGAAGTTGTTGCAGGAGAGAGGATGTAGTCTGGAGCAGTGTAAGATTTTCTGCTGTGTTTTAGCTCTGGAATGGTCGGAGGTACTGTGCTACAGAAAAATTCAGCTAATAAATGGTTTTCGGAACCAGATATGTGCCTCATCTGTTGTCAGTGTAAAAACCGGGAGGTAGTTCATGGAGTTCAGTGGCACCTAGAAGACTGTTGGAATGTTTTTGTATTCGTATTAATTGCGTATTTATAGAGTATTTCTTGGTCCCGCTAAGAAAATACCCAGTGTTCCCTGTTGTGTTGGTACAAGTGTTTGTGTGACTGTGTAGTGAATATAGGTGGAGAAGTGATCCAACTGGAAAAACAATTCCTTTGGCCCTTGACTTTTGTCAGCTCCTTCCCCTCATTCCAGTGCACCAAAGGAAAATGATGGCCCTCTGGGATAGAATTACTATCAAGAAGATGGTAATTTCTTTGATATAATTGCTGTCAAAAACATATTAGAGCTGCGCCTATAGATGTATCTGTGACCGCTAGTAACTGATAAATGAAATACAGAAGTGATAGGCATATTCTCTCAGGCAGGCTTCCTAGAGAGCACATCTGCAACATGATCCTTTGCTGTGTTCTTGTTGAGGGAGAACTTGCAATGCTGCATTCCCTCTTGCTGTGTCTTGTGCTGGAAGGAATCCTGTTTGCTATCTTTCGCTGCACCCCTCAAGTACAAAAATATACGTGTTCAGGGAATGTTTCTTAGCATTTGTGCTCAATTAAAAAAACAAAACAGAGTAATAAAAGTAAATAGCTCACATTCTGTTATCATTAATGTAGTTTAACATCTAACATCTGTATGTATGCATAGACATTCCTGAACTTTCCCTAAATAAAAAGCACATACTAGGCCAATTTGAAGATAATATTGTAGATTATTTCAGTACAGAGCATTAGCTGGCTTTTCCAGATGACACTGCATCAGCTTCCATAATTTTCTCAGATAGTAATGTCTAGAAATGCATATGAAGCTCTTAGTGTTACTTTTACCCTTGATACATTCCTAATTTGTTTAAAGTATAGTTCTAATTTCTTTAATAATTTTAATTATTTAAAATCATTTGTTCCATTGTTATTGTGGAAATGAAGAAAAAACCTGAAGTCATCCGTGTCATAATTGTAATAATTATAATATTTTACAGGTCAGACTGATCTCACTAGAAACTAGTTGCAGCTAGTGTGTCTCACCTCACGTGTGTCAATACCTGTTGACATCTGAGATGAAAATATATGTCCCTGTTTTCTTTAATATTGCACAGAGTACCTGTAGAATCATTTTGATATGACAAAGTAATGCCATTAATGCAGAATATATTCAGAGGTTTATGATGATGAAGTCAACAGAGAACCTACTATTCATATTTTGCACTGCCTTTCTCAGCAGCTTTCTCTTTTCTTTGTGCTTTTTCTTTTTCCTTGAAAATGTAAATTGTTTCCTGTTGGTATGAATGTCCACAGTGAAGAACTGCAGCATATACGAGGTCTTTCGCACCCCGTGCTGCTCAGCTTGGTGCCAGATAATTCTGTTGCCTTGTAAATGTACCAGTTGAGGAAGAAAGCAATCTGTTTTTAGAGACAATCTTTGCTATTTTCCAAGATAGCTGTCATAGAATGGAATTGTGACAGTTATTTTCTTGTAGTAAATATTTTTAGTCAGAGGTGTGAAAGTGTAGATCTGTCACACTGATCCCAGCTGTTTGTGTAGGCTGGTTAGCTGGCATCAAGCAGGGAGGACTTGTCTGTTGTGATGGGGCCAAGAGACTGTGAGTAGGACCTGGGACGATTATTCAAGAGGAAAGGAAAGGGGAGTGGAGGTAAAGGGCTTCACTAGCTCTGCTTCTTGTTTACAATACTTCTTAACATTCAGTTACCTATAAAATCTTATATAAACAGTTTACAAGTCTTACTAAGAAGGATTTCAGAATTAGCGTCCTTGTAGAATTTGCTTTTCAGTTTTCTGCAGAGAATGGAAATGAATTAAATCCATTCGTCCAAAATGAAGAAGATACAGTGTGTGTTGCAGGAGTACTACAATGCAGATTAATGTAATTGATTCACTGTTACAGTTTCTCCTGCTATATATATGTTTGGGACGCTTGTATTTGCATTTACCTCTGTATGGATACCTGACAAGGAAAGTGCTAGGATGCTCGCTCTGTATTACAGTATAAAATTACAGGGAGTCTTTAATCATTGGTCTATGAAGTATTTTATTAAAAGATTTAACAGCTTGCTGTAAACAGTCCCATGATTTTTACAGTGTCCTGGGGAGCTGGCTTGGTGCCTTAGTAACATTCCTTGCAGTCCGTGATTGACTAATCAGCAGTGAGTACAGTCAGAATAGGAAGTGGTTGGTGAAAACCAGGCAGTAAAACAGCAACACATGGCCAACTTTCTGAAAAATTTTGCTTTACTTTGCAGCACTTGTTAGTTAGGAATTCATAAACTGGGGTTGCTTGCCATTACTCAGTTTTGAAGAATATCATCAAGAGACAGAGAGGTGAAATCTTCCCTTCAGTAATAGCACAAAACAACGGGTTAGTTGGAAGGCCACATGCTACTTCATTTTATTAATCTAATTTGTTCTTGATTTCATATACTCACTCCATGTTCCCTGTGTTTCAATGCATGTGATATTGCATTGCAGGACAGTAACTTCCCTAAGTTTTTGAGACATTCATTGAGTAGCATTCTGGAAGGAATTTATTTTAATGATGTTTTGGTCTTCGCAGAAATGCAGGTAATTGTCATTTCAGCTTGTAGGAGCTTTGGCTTTCCACACAGTCACTAACCAAGCAACTTAGATGACTGTTGACAGAAAAAGAGAAGGATGTTTGCACTTCTAAAGGACTGTTTTGAAGGGACATGAGTTTTTCTGGGTCAGCCAACTTTACAGCCTTGAAGTTCTATGCATTTATTCTGTGACTGCAGTTGGAGGGAATGGAGTTGTTGGTAGCAGTGAGTATGTGCTGTGCCCATTACTAGCCTGTAATAATGTCAGACCATGCTGTTACCTGACAACTTTCTTATTTTTTTTCTTTAATGGATTCTGAATTTATCTGCACTTTTCCCAGTAGTATGAGGAACAGTACTTCGTTCCTACAGACAATTTATTTTTTTTAATTCAGTTAGTCTGATCTCTGAAATATCTTGAAACCCTATATTTGTTGTTTTTGTCCAGTATCTTAGGCAATGTGATTAAAAACAGATAACAACACAAGCACTTCAAGTACCAAAGGGTATGGAGGAACAAAGATGCCTTTGTTTAAAACAAACAGCACCACCCAAAAGAACCCCCACCTTTTCACAAGAAACCAAGATATTCTCCCTTAGGGAACCTGTGTAATCTGCATGGGCTGTAGCTGAGTTACACACAGAGATGTTTTATTTCAAGTGTTCTCATTAGCATGTTGTCTTAAGGTTTGCAGAACACTTAGACTGCTTTATTATTCTGTTCAAATGTCTTTAGGAGCTCCAGTTATTGTTACTTTGACAAGCATTCTTGAATGCATCTTCCCAAGCAAATGTTTTTACTTTGAATTAAGACTGAAAAAGATTAACAGTTTTGTTTGGGTTTTTTGGCAGCAGTGCCAGTTTGCTATGTGCCCGCTTCAGTAAACTTATGTGGCTATAAAAGCAAAGCAAAAGAAACAGGTTTTTAGTGGTTATTTTTCAGCAAGGTGGCCGCAGATTTTTTCAGCCTCACAACAGAGGGAAAAGGAGCAAGTGAAAGAGAGCATGAAGAAGCAATGTGAGATCAGCAAACTCTGCTTCAGGTGGCATGACCACCGAAATAAATGCTTGCAAATCTAGCTCTTGGTGCATTACTTGTTGCAGCCCTGCTGTTACAACTAGTTGTGGTCAAGGAAAGAGTCTGGGTTTTTTTTCTGGTGGTAAAAGAAAATCATAGCAGAAATCTGGACGCCATGTCATGTAGTCCTGCAGGTTTTGAATGATGGGGCCATGGAGACTGGTAGCGTTAAAGATTATTGTGGGAACTGCTTCTTTGGATACCTGCCCTTCAGTAAAAGTCTACCTCTAAAGAAACCATGCTAGACCTTTTTCTCCCCCTAAGCTGGCTCTTACACTATGTTGAGACCTTTTTACAAGCTAAATGAGAGCTAACTTGATTTATGTTGGTCATATTTGCATTAGAGCAGAAACAAGACTGAGAAACCTGTATCTGATACGACTTCTAGCCCTTTTGCTCTAAATGTCTTGTTATGACATATGTCATCCTGTGTCCTACACCCCTTCTTCATTTTGTGGGCTATTCTCAGCAGGCTCATTTTGAACGTTCACCGCTTTGGCAGAACCTTTTAAATCATAGTTCTTCAGCATTTGAGGCTCTGTGTGTCAGCTATCAGTAAAGCTTTGCATGTATGTAGCTATAAAATAGTATTTCACAGTATGAAATCAATTTAATTTTTTTATAACTTCGTATATTGTATTTTCATATTGGTTTGTTTATCATCATGCTGAATTTTTAAAGAAACATCAGAATGTTTTCCTGTGCTTGTGAGGAACTACCCTGAAAGCTGCATTGCATGTTTCAAATGTACTCTAAATTTTGGTTGGGGTACCAGAGTGCTGTACTCAGAACGAGTTAATGCTGTCAATAGTATGGACATATCAAAATATTTTTCTATGGATCATATACATATAAAAGTTCATTTATCTCTGAATAGTTCAGATCTATGGCTAAGCTACCTTTCTTAAGAAGTATCTTAAATGTTCATGCATGTGCTTATATTTCCTGAAAGGATGCATACATCCAATCTTGGAGTTAACAGTTCCTGGGCATAGTACCACTACAAACAGCTCGGGCTGATTTTGGCGTTATGCCTGGACATGTTCATTCATGAAATAATGTTTTGTTAAAACAAAATACAACTTCTAATTACATTCATCTCTTCAAATAGCTGGTTTGCTCAGCACCAGCTTTCTCCTTTTGTTTATTTTTTAATTTTTATTTTTAGCCATGATGGCACAAGTTGCCCAGAGAATCTGTGACTGCACCATCCATGGCAGTGTTCAAGACCAGGCTGGCTGGGGCTTGGAGCAAACTAGACTAGTGGGAGGTGGCAGAGAGGTTGGAACTAGAGGAATTTTAAGGTCCCTTCCAACCTAAACCATTCTGTGATTCTGGAGGGTTGGGTTTTTGGGGGGGTTGACTTTGTTGGTCCTAGAGAGTTAACAAATAGTAGATTGTTTGTATCAAGAACCAAGCATGCTACATGCTACGTAAACAAAGCATTTAGCTATCAGACTCCCTTTCTCAGTGTTTTTTTTCACAGCAGCTGCACAATATAATGCAAAGCGATTTCCTGATAGTGATAGGTAATAGAGGTTAGTAGCTGTTAACCTCACTTTTGCAGTTACTGGAATTGACCCGTGGAGACCTGCAGTATCTATGAAGATGAAAATTAATTTTCATACTGGAAGGTAAGACAGATTGGTCATTGGTAGCGACTGCAGGGCCAGGTCTGCTACCAGCACAACCATACCTGTCTGCTTAACCAGAGCAGCAAGCAGGTATTACGTGGCTGCTAATAAATGAGTCCCTGTGTAGTCCCCATACTTGTTAAATAATTAAGGGGTACATTTGCAACCCAGCTGGTGAAGAATTTACAGTCTAGCACAGTATCCTAACAGTGGTCAAAGCTGTTATGGGACCATCAATCCTGGGAATACAGTTATCTTTTCAAAGCTCTGATAATGTAATTATATTATCTGCTAAAATTTGGTCCAGTTTCCAAACCAGTTTATAAACTGATGCTGCTAGTAGCACTTAAATTCTAATACTATTTTTGCTACTGTAATTATTAGATAGGTTTGCTGGGTCTGCTTATACTAGCAATGAAGTTTTGGTAGTTGGTAACATTGATATTCAAATGACAGTAATGACAAAAGACTGTGCTTTTACACTGACTAATTTATACAAGCTGTTAGTAGTATGTCAAAAATATTTTTGTAAATTGTACGTAAGTAGTTTGTACATCATTTACAAGCCTTTTCAGTGTTCTAAGCAAATCAAATCACAATAGCAGAAGTATATTAATACTTCAGTGTTGAAAGCCGTTTAAAGGCAGAGAACATCTTTCTAATTTTTGTCTCATAGATTCATAACAAGCCTAGATTTTTTATATGTATATGAAAAAATGACACGTATTTGTCATTCTATATTAAGCATTGACAGTTTGAGTAATTATTTGAGTTTGTAAATAGCTAAGCATAGATATAGATAATGCATGTATAACTTATCTGCTTCTGTGTTTGTGTATTTATCTCCATGCTATGACTGAGGCATTTTCAGAACTTGTTGAGTGTAAAAGCAATGAGCTGATGAAAGAACTAGATGAGGATCCAATACAGCTTCTTTCAGATAGTCTCATTTGCATTTTTTCTGCATGAGCTCCTGAAAAGAGGGAATTTTAACTTCTCCATTTGTACATTATCAGCTGAACTTTTGTTTCTTAGTGTGGGAAGCGTGTATGCTGCTTACATCATCTAGCAGAGAAGAGGCAATCATCTGACAGGAAGAAATTGGAAGAGAATTTAGGCTGTATGTCAGAAAAACTTCCCCACAATGAGTTACATTGTGAAATACTTTGCCAAGGAAAATAGAAGAGTCTAAGGCGCAAACTGTGACTGAGCCAAGTACTGGAAAAAGTAATGTAGAAACAGCACTTTGTATTACGCGAAACAAAGGAACCACTACGTCAGATACAACCATTTCTGGCAATTCAGAAAATTTAAAACAAAATCCTAGCTCTAGGAAACATTTCTGCCAGCATCTTGGCTGCTTTGTTGGATTATCCATTTGGTTAGTTTTGTCCCTTGTTGTTAAACTTCCATTTAAGGGGTTTTGTTTCAGTTAAAATTTTGGGGTGTTCTTATGTTGGGTTCAGATGACATTTGGGCATTCAAACTCTTGGTCTCTTTTAGAAGTCTGTTGCTAAAGAGCAGCTTGTCTGTCTGCCTCTGTGTTTCCAGCTTCTGTTTAGGAAGAAGGCACCTGCACTCAGGCTTTTTGGGTGGTTTTTCTTTTTGAGAAAAGAATATATAAAGTCAGTTTAGGAATTTTGACAAATGACGCTTTTTAAAATAAATGCTGTGGTGAGTCTGACAGCTCGACATCCCTTGAGAGATAATGTGTGCTAATGAAAAATATTTGTTTTACTTTTCATAGTAAGTCAGAAAGTTCTTACTTAGATTATTTAAGTGTTTATTTATCCTTCCATTGATTTCCAACTTTCCCTTTACATCGTAATGGACCTCACAAGGAGGCCTCTTCGGGGTGCAGTCACTCCACTCTGGAGAGGTGTTGTCGACATCTGTGCAGTGAGGGAAACAGGCCTGGCTGCAAAATTTACAGATTGGGATTTGGAAAAGCAAAGAGACAAAGTAAAACATACGGAACTGATTTGGGTGACTCTTAAGTAGATCTAACAGCCAGAGTGAAAGTGTCTGGGAAGGTTTAAGATAGAGACTTTAGCTTTAAAATAAGGACTTTGCAAAGTAAACTTTGTTGCTTATTTGCTAAGGTATATCTTTAACAGTTACAGAAATTACCGGATTATGTATTGCTTTTGGAAAAGAGTAAAAAGCAACACAAACTTTCAGATTCCTTCACTTCTTGACGATTCCCCCCCAGGACAAGAAGCGTTGATTTTGTTGTATTTCCTTTTTGTTCATGGGGAAAAAATACTTTTCTGTCTTACCATTGAGAATACTGTGAATCATAGGTACACTTGGATTCTGATCTATTTTTTTCTTAATTAGTTCTTTGCTCCTATTATGCTGTTTCCTGTGTTTATATAGCCATTTCCCCCTTGATAATATGCAATGTAAACATTCGAGCTGAGGATTTATTTTTGTTTGCTAGGAAAGCCATAAAGGGAGTTAAAAAAACAGAAAAGTTTTCTTCTGGCTATCTGAAATGACATTTTTAAGTTCTCCTTTGCTTTCGTTATGATTTGAACTCTCAGGCTAGTCAGAAGACATGCACTGTTTGTACTGGTGGTAGTGATAAAAAGATAAATACCAAACTTGCAAGCACACAACTGAACTGTTTTTTCTTCATTGTGGTTGTACTTGTGATTATTTTATCTTTGTTGTTTCACTGAGTTACAACCCATGGAATAAGCCATAAAAAGAAATGGCATCTCCTATGATTAGCTGCCTACTCTGACCGTATCCATAGCTCTTTTATGTCTGCCTTCTTAAACATTTTCAGGGGTTTGCTAAAGGAAAAATTAAAAGCAAAAAACCAAACTGTTGTGTGATTTTGTTTTTTGGGGTTGTTTTTGGTTTTGTTTTTCTTGTTTTTCTAGAGGTTTTTGTTTGTTTTTAACACCAGGTAGTTATTTTTTCCTCAGGTGATATAAATAGTGTCCACATAATATAGGTGGAATCCAGACAGCAAAGGATTTCTATGAAGGATTTCTCTAGCTCATAATGTCCGAAGTCCTGCTCTGTTCAAGCTGTCTTCTGTCACTCTCCTCTGGATACAGGGTAGATGCTTCTGAACAACACAATTTGTTGACAGAAACTGTGAATTTTGGTGAAAACCAAAAAAAAGCAGTAGAAGGAAAAGGGTGTATCACCTCTAGTTATGAAGCCAGCTTCAGTCATCTTTGTAATTTTCTATGCATTACTAAAAGCTAAAGGCATTCTTTAACACTCTATAAAATGGTCCTATCTACGTAGAAAATAATTCTGTTGACACAAATAAGCAGTAAGATTAAGAGACAGAAAGGACTTTAAAGAGAGAGAGGGCAGAGGAGAAATACAATATTAGGCACCTTGTAGATGTACAGCTGTGTCCTGAGAATGTAAATAAAAGATGGCTTAATAAAAGTAGTGTTACAGAAACTTAGTTTACAATCCTGTTGATCCATAAGTTGCTTGAAGTAGATACAATGTTCTTCGATTTCAGATTAGTGCTGTCAATGGTGCTGTCAGTTCTAAAACATAAATATTTTATGGTGTTACATAAATATTTTATGGTACTTGATTACAAGCCGTGAGATTTCAGAACAACTCTGAATAACTGTTAGATGCTTTCTTGCCCATAACCACCCTATTCAGGAATCATCAGCATGCTAAATTTTTCTCAGAAGCTAACAAGAAGCAGGTAAAAAGGTTTTAGCACTAATACTTGTTGCATGATTCTGTCAGCCTTTGCATAGCATTTCCCAGAGCACATTACAGAGCATGGCTAGGAGTTGGGAAGATCTGAATACCCACTGTGAGCTCAACAATTGGTACAGAAGGCTGATATCCAAAACTTTTGTGGCAGTGCATGGTTCCTACAAGTTTACTCCTCTGTTGCTGTTTAAGAACCCAAGAACAGCAGCTGACACCAGCAGAAGGACTGGCAGCCTCACACAGACACTTACTATTTCACCAAAGTGCTTTTCCTTGCATGTACTCCAGCAATGCAAAGTTCAAGCAGCACTTCCACCCTCCAAATTTTTATTGCTAATGAGGGCCCTTTATTCAAATCCATTTCCTGGCAAGGCACACTGTGGGAGGAATGAAGTCAACTTTGTTAGAAGTTACTGTGGGAGGGCGGCAACAGCATTGTAAAACCTATGTCTGGACAATTCCCTTGCTACCATTCTTTGCATCCTAATTTCCCCATGAAGCCTAATTAATGACGTGCTAGTGTTTACATCTTTATTCAGTAATTGTAATTGTTTGACATTTGGAATAGAGACTTGGCACATGAGGAGAGCTGTGCCATTTTTTTTAACTGTTATTTTTTCAGGCAAAAAATAAGTGTAGGGAAGAAGTTAAATTTTAGAATTTATCATTTAAAAATAAAATTAATTTTGAACTTTCCCCTACTACTTCAACTTCATTATAAAGCAAAACCTGTCTAAATTTCTTTGGACTCCTTGTGTAAATAGATGTTTCTTTTGGGGAGTATCTTAACATTTCAACAAATTACTCTTTTGCCAGTTTGTATACTGTGAGTGGGAGAGGAGAGAGAAGTTAAGTGTTCACTCTGCAAACACTTTCAAGCCTAAGATCTGATTTCCTTCAGTTTAACACACACAACTAGTGTGTGTTTATGGTCATAAGACTAGCCATGGCCCTCAGTAATTTGGCTGAATTTCCTTGCCTTGATACCAACCTCTAGCATTGAGTTTCTTGAGACCATTAAATATTACTAGCAAATCTCCATTTTATTTCTTAGATTCTTATCAACTGCTGTTTTTCATTCCTCCATTTCTTTATCTTGTGTATTGTGTTGCCTTTCTTGAAGTCTGTTTTCATTTTTATCGGTATCATTTGTAGATGATAATAGCTAAATTTTTTCATGTAATCTCTTAAAAGATGTTTTAAGTACATTTCTGGTATAATAATTTTATGAAAGAGTGAGTGTATTTTGAAAGTCTGTAGTAAAAAGTTAAAAGCATTGTTAAAGGTTAACATCACATGGCTTTCTTTGTCTGGGTTCATGAGATACTATTGAATATGGTAGCTGGAAAAGATACTGTTTGACCTTTTTGGGGTCAAATATTTGAGGTATTTAACGTGTCTCTTCATTAACTAAAAAGAAAAATCTAAGTCTTTTGAGATCTGCAGTAAAATAATGAATAATGAGAAAATAAGAGAATATCTGACTTCATACATACATACATTCATATTATGAACCATTGCTATTTTCAGTAATCCATTTTCTCATGGCTTTGTTTTGTGCTCCTTGCAGGTGTACAGCAGAATTAACTTACAGGTGTTTGTAGCAATTTCAATTCAGCAGTTCACAATGTTTGAAAGGCATGCAATGTTCCTCTGAGAACAAATCTACTCTCTGTACACAGACAGATTGTATTATATGGTGTAAATAATTTTTAAGGCTCTCCATAAAATGTATTAGATATTTCATTGACACTGCATGTTATTAGAAGCATTTTTTTTCACTAGGTATGTGGCAGGTTTGTAGCCTCTGACTTTACTGCTAGTTGGAGTGATTGATCATGTGTATTTGCTGCATTTTCTCAACTCAGCAGCACAGTTTGGGCACCAGCTATTAAAATGTCTTTTACAGTAAATTTAGTTTGTCAAACCAGACCATTTAGTAGAAGGTAATTATAATAAATACAATTTCTGTTCCACTTACAAACAGTGGGAATTGGGTAGCTGCTTTTTGGTGCTATTTAAAGTTGTGCTTGAAGCAATAGTGATCTGACAGTGCCCCAAAATCTTAAGTTTATGACCAAAACAGATTATCATAGAAACATTAAAACTTAACTACTATAAAATAACAATAATTCTGGGAATTTAAATATAATGGTATTTTTTCTTTAAATATTTATAAGGCAACAAAGTCGTTTTAAGCTTCCTGCAAATTCTGTAATGTGGAATTTAAAACAGATGGGATGAATATTTAGCTTTTCCCTCCAGAGACATCACAGGCAATGAATGCATTTTGTGAACAAGATAGTTAAACGGAAATAACATTTAAAAAAGTATTAAATGGGCATGTAGATAATAGACTTCATCTAGATATGCCAAATGCCATTTTTCCATCTTTAAATACTTTTAATATGTGGAAATTTTGTGGCTAACTTTAATCTCTTTTGCCTGCAATGGTGATTTCAGACAGAAATAATCTGCCTCCTTATGCAAAACACAAACTGTTGAGATGCATGTGAAGCTTGCTGCCTTAAATTCGTGATGCAAGTATGCTCATCTGAGTGCCGTTTTTTTACCTTCCCTATCTGTCCTGTCACTTGCTGAACAATATCTCAAATCAGAGTCCAGTCTTGCCATGTGGTTCATGAAGAGATGAATAACTCATTAAGAAAAACAATCGTGAGATGCTTGAACTTCTATGTATGACCTCTTACTTCCTGTATAGTTCTTTTAAACATTTGTCCTGTACTTCACGACGTTGCCATTAGGTAACATAATGATGTTCACGTGTTTCTGGAGCCTTGTTAAGTGGAAAGTATCACATGATGGGAGCTGCTGATTTCTAAACACCTATTTTTTCTTTTGGTTGCCATAATCAGCTTCAGTGAGCTCCCCGGATGAGCCCTGTCTCTGTCAGGCTCCAGTTCACTGCCATGTTCCAGAGTCAGCTCGTGAATCTAGCACCTTAATACCCATTAAAGACAGAAAGTATGAGTAGTAGAGGTAGCATGCTGTCAGAGGACCCTGTGTTGGGGAGCAGAATGCTATTTCTGAGACTGAATGAAGATCCATACTAAAGAGAAGCGATGCATAATGGCAGGTTTCTGTTTTAACACACAAAATCATAGAATCATGGAACAGTTAGGATTGGAGAGGACCTTAAGCTCATCTAGTTTAACCCCCTGTGCCATGGGCAGGGACACCTCCCAATAAACCATGCCACCCAAGGCTCTGTCCAACCCGGCCTTGAACACTGCCAGGGATGGAGCATTCACAGCTTCCCCGTGCAACCCATTCCAGTGCCTCAGCACCCTTACTGTAAAGAATTTCTTCCTCATATCCAATCTAAACTTCCCCTGTTCAAGTTTGAACTCATTACCCCTTGTCCTATCACTACAGTCCCTAATGAAGAGTCCCTCCCCAGCATCTATAGTCCTCCTTCAGATACTGGAAGGCTGCTATGAGGTCTCCACGCAGCCTTCTCTTCTCCAGGCTGAACAGCCCCAACTTT